>JARYGA010036761.1:0-65228 GCA_030545235.1 Helianthus tuberosus | reverse complement strand
TGGTATGATCTCTCCTTTTTATTTGGATAACTTGCGGATTGTGTGTCAGTATCCTGAAGAGGATATCTTTCAGGATACACTTGCAATGTGTTCCCAAGAATGTTCAAACAAAATCATTTTTTATAAGTAAAATTCATGAAGTAAAAGTATAACAACAGAAATAAAGCCAGAAAAGGGTTATATTATTAACATGCCAAAAGTTATGCTCTTGGTTTCACCTTAAACCAAGGACCATCCACCAAGAGCACATATAGTTCCTTACCATATTTACTTAACAGTTGAAGGTTTTGTCTCAAACCGAGACCCGTCCACCTCCAACTGTTATATCGTTCAAAAGCAAGATATACTTGTTAAGGGAGGATTTTCTAACAATTAGTGATCCTTATTCGTTATCCTAACTAGTGATCCTTACTTCTGTGACAGGTGGTGATCCTCAGAAGAGCTTCAGGATCAGGATCATGGATCACTTTAAGGATCCTCGTACTGACGATTGTTTACTTATGTTTTGTACTATCTCGCAGGAATAACCAGCTTGACCAAGTCTTGGCGACATTCCTGGAGAATATTCCCAAACTATTCTGCACGTGCTTAGCTAAAAATGGACGTTATGGAGAACGTGGGGGCTTGGCACAAAAGTCGGATAGTTAGTTTGGTAGTTTAATTTCTATTTTAAAAGGGGTAACGAGCTAGTAGAAAACACTTAGTCATTTTTTGCAGCTACACACACTCATATACTCGCACACTTGAAGCTCTCAACGAACATTCATTCGTTTTCACTCACATTTACACATTTCACGATAGTGATCCTTGTACCTAGCTCGTTACCATCCTAAGTTGTAAACATTTATTCATTTATTTGAGCTTGGTGATCGGTAGTTTCCATCACCCGGGGTTTTTTGTGCCGGAGATCAACTCTTGATCAAGGGCTTTTTCCCCGTATAAACCCTTGTGTTGTTTGTGCAATTTTATATTAAAGTGATCCTCATCATTGTTCTACATTTCAAGCATCATACCCCGTAATCGAGAGTTTGGTTGCAATATCCTCATCTGATTTTTGACCAAAATAGTTTGGCGCCCACCGTGGGGCAATTGGTGCTTCGTCCTTAGAAAAATACGCATTTCTGTGCTCGTTTCGGTTCACTACAACCAAGCAAATGGCTTCCTCAGCGAAGAGTGCTTCAAACTTGATGCCATCATTCACTTCTTCACAAGGCGTCCCTCCTTTGCCTCCACCACCTTCTGGATCCCAGAAGAATACTGAGAATGCCGCGAAGAAACCAACTCCCATTTTCTCAAAACCACCTACTTCTTCTGTTTCAACTAATCCTACTACTAATGATCTCTATGCCTTGATTTTGCAGAAAGGATCCTCCGGGAGATTGACGAAATTAAGAAACAGAAGAAAACGGCAGAGGATCGTTCCCCACTGATGCCCAGATCTTTGAATTTTGATACTCCAGTGATTACTTCTCAGCCATCAGTGGTTCCAGACATTCAATATGTGGGTGGACCAAAAGGAGTGCACTACGGAACAACAGCAATGACCCAGGCATCATGTTCATATTTCCATCCAGCGGGATCCTATCCTCAGCATATGGGATCCCTCACGAGTTCAGGAGGATATTCAGGAATGCAGCAGTTTCAAGGATCCTCCTTCGTTCCAGGATCATCCCAAGTTCAAGGATCCTCCTTCGTTCCAGGATCATCCCAGGTTCAAGGATCCTCCTACGTTCCAGGATCATCCCAGGTTCAAGGATCCTCCTTCGTTCCAGGATCATCCCAGGTTCAAGGATCCTCCTTCGTTCCAGGATCATCCCAGGTTCAAGGATCCTCCTTCGTTCCAGGATCGTCCCAGTTTCAGGGATCCTTCCAGATGCCAGGATCCTTGAGGAGTTTGCAAACAGGAAGTTCAGATGTCCATCAGGGAGATTTTATTCCAATGCAGACCAATGCCTCTACTGGTCCCTCGATCATTCCAGAGCCTCAACAATATGGATTAACATCCATTCTTCCTAACTTGAATCCAATGGGAGGTAACACTTTTAATAATTCTCATACTACTAACCATGGTCTTATGCAGGATCCAGGTATCAATCATGCCATGGCCAGAGAATTGCAAAAGCTAAAGGATATGATATCAAGTGTTCCGGGAGTGGTTAAACCTATCCCAGAGATTGCAGATGGGAGCCACAAGATATCTCGTTTTGCACCACCAATCTGTGATGCTGAGATACCCAAGAGGTTCCATGTGCCTACAATGAAGCTGTATGATGGTTCGACTGATCCTGAAGAACACATAGCACAATACAGGGAGAGGATGGAAATCAATCCGATCCCAGAAAGGTTAAAGGAAGCATGCCTGTGTAAGGGATTCGGGTCTACTCTTACTGGATCAGCTCTCAAATGGCTGCTAAGTCTTCCCCCTTACTCTATTACCTCGTTTGCTAACCTAGTTAATCTATTTAATAATCAGTTTTCTTGTAGTAGAAAATTTGAGCGTTTAACTAGTGATCTGTATAGGATAACCCAGGGTCATAATGAATCATTAAGGGATTACATTACCAAATTCAGTAAAGAATCCTTAGACATTCCTAACTTAGATATAGCCACGGCTGTTGAGGCCTTCAAAATGGGATTGCTTAGGGATTCGTTATTTTATGATGATCTTGTTATGACACCATGCAGGAACCTAGATGAGGTAAGAACCCGGGCCCTTAGGTACATCCGGCTAGAGGATGACAAGAGGATCCAGGAGAGGTTAACAGGATCCTCAAAGCAGGATAAGCAAGGATCCTCATTCAGGAACAACAAGTTCAGATCCTACAACAGATCTGATAACCAGAACGTGCATTCTATTGATCAAGAAGAGGATGATGAGGATTATCCTCCAATTTCTGAATATTGTTTTAGTGTTGATAACAATGAACTAATCCTTGCGATGCAGAGTTTAGGTGATAAAGCTAGATGGCCCAGAAAAAATGATAGGCCAGCTGCAACTAAGGATAAATCAAAGTGGTGTGCATACCATGAAGATTTTGGGCACCTCACAGAAGAATGCATTGCACTAAGAAAGGAAATTGGATACTTGTTGAGCAAGGGGCATCTAAAAGAATTGTTGGGAAGAAAAAAGTCAAGGACTCAGGATCCTGAAAGGATCCCTGAGAAGGCTCCAGCCCCTCCAGCGGATGCACAAGTGATAAACTTCATTTCTGGAGGATCGGACATTTGCGGCACATCCTTCTCAGCAGCTAAAAGGCATGCAAAAGAAACTAAAATGGATAACGGAGAAAGACCTGTTCGAACATCAAGTGTCTCGGAAGGGAAAGTCATAACCTTTGATGAAGAGGATCGTGTTGATATCCAGGATCCTCATCACGATGGTTTAGTTATTACTCTTTTCATATCTAACCATTTTGTCCGCAGGATCCTTATAGACGGAGGAAGTTCAGTGAACATTATCCAGCTTGATGTCCTAAAGAAGATGGGTATTCCTGAATCAGAGATCATACCAAGATCCTCTGTACTCGTGGGATTTAGTGGTGAAACTAAGAATACCCTGGGGGACATTAAACTCCCAATATACATTGAAGGCCTACACTCTTATCAAAAATTTTGTGTTATTGACTGTTTATCTTGTTGTAATGTTATCCTTGGCAGGCCCTGGATACACGATATGAAAGCAGTCCCATCCACTTACCATCAATGTGTGAAGCTCCCTAGTCCTTGGGGAATAGTGAAGATTGATAGTGATCAGCAGGAGGCTAAGAATTGCTATACTTCATCGATGAAACCAGCTTTGAAATCCAGGGAGCAATAGCAATCAAAGTATCCTCCAAGGGATGTCTTGGAGGCGAATGAACAGGATGTGGTAGAAATCCTTATGGATCCGGATGATCCTGAATCTATAATTTATATCGGATCAGGGATCCTTGGCGAAATGAAAGAAGACCTCGTATCCTTCCTAAAAAGGAGAAAGACTACCTTTGCATGGAAACATGAAGACATGACTGGTATATCCAAAGATGTAATCACTCACAAACTCGGCATTGACAGATCCTTCAAACCAATCCATCAAAGGAGAAGAAAGTTTGCACCGGAAAGGAATGCCATTATCCAGGAAGAGGTAGAGAAATTGCTCCGGGCAGGTATGATTAGAGAGGTCAAGTATCCAAGATGGTTGGCCAATGTGGTTGTCGTTCAAAAGAAAAACGGAAAGTGGAGGGTATGTGTCGATTTTACCGATTTAAATAAGGCATGTCCCAAGGATCCTTTCCCTTTACCCCACATTGACTCCATGGTGGATGCAACCGCGGGTCATGAACTGTTAACTTTTATGGATGCTTCATCTGGATTTCAACAAATCCAAATGGAACCATCCGACCAAGAGGATACAGCCTTCATGACCCCAACTGGTATATACTGCTATATTGCTATGCCGTTCGGATTAAGAAATGCAGGTGCAACATATCAAAGGCTGGTGAATATGATGTTCAAGGATCAGATTGGACAAACTATGGAGGTTTATATAGATGATATGGTGGTAAAATCCTTAAAAGCTGAGGATCACCTAAGAGACTTGGAGGAAGCATTCGATATCCTTGACAAATATAACATGAAACTTAATCCTTCAAAATGTCACTTTGGTGTTAAAGCAGGTAAATTCTTAGGATATATGGTGAGAAAGAGAGGCATTGAAGCTAGCCCGGAACAAATCAAAGCAATAGTGAACATCAAATCTCCGGCCAATGCTAAGGATGTTCAAAGGCTAACAGGCAGGATAGCAGCCTTGAACAGATTTATATCCAAATCCTCCGAGAAGTGTAAAGAATTCTATGATATCCTAAGGAAGAACAAGAAATTTGAATGGACGGAGAAGCATGAAAATGCTTTGAGAGCCCTCAAAGATTACCTATCCTCGGCCCCGGCTTTGATGAAACCAGAAAAAGGCGATGTGCTATCCTTGTATCTTGCAGTATCCTCAAAAGCAGTAAGTGCGGTCCTTGTTAAGGATCATCAAGGTACACAACATCCTGTCTATTATGTAAGTAAAAGTTTACTTGATGCCGAATCCAGGTATTCACACCTTGAAAAGCTTATTCTTGCATTAATTATGGCATCCACTAAGTTAAGACATTATTTTGAAACTCATGTTATCATTGTTAAAACTAATTTTCCAATTAAGAATGTCCTCAGGAAACCAGAGATGTCAGGAAGGATGGCTAAGTGGGCAGTAAAACTAAGTGCATATGATATAAGATATGAGCCTAGGACAGCCATCAAATCCCAAGCATTAGCTGACTTTGTGGCTGATTTCAGTAGTGATTTACAAGAAGAAGCTGAGTTGGAAGTCCAGCAACTAGAAGAGACCAAGGATCCTTGGATACTCTATACTGATGGATCCTCAAATGTCAAAGGCACAGGGCTGGGAATACTACTAAAATCGCCACAGGGGGACATAATACCCCACTCTATAGCTTGTGAGTTCCAAACCACTAACAATGAGGCTGAATATGAAGCCTTAATTGCTGGTTTGCAAATTGCTAAGCATATAGGGATCAGGTATCTTGAGGTACACGTAGATTCTTTGTTAATTACAAACCACTTTAATGGATCCTATGCTGTCAAAGGTGAAAAGTTAACCAAATATTTGGAGATAGTCAAAAGTTTGGCACTCTCTTTTGTTTCCTTTAGTTTGTCACAGGTACCAAGGGAAGAAAATACAGAAGCTGATGCATTGGCTAATTTAGGATCATCCCTGAAGATCCCGGAGGATATCAAGATTCCAATTATCCATATCCTGACCCCGGCTATTGAGGATCATGTGGCTATGGAAATAGGGAATGATTCTGCAATAATCCCTAGTGAGGATACTCGATCCCATTCAGGATCAGGATCATGGATCTCACCAATTATGAGATACTTACAACATGGAGAGATTCCTACAGGAGAAAACCCTAGGGCTTTCAAATCTAAGGTATCTCAATTCTCAATTATAAATAGTATGTTGTATAGACGATCTCTTGCAGGACCATACTTGAGATCCATTGAGGATCCTGAAGTCCAAGAAGTTTTAAAAGACTTCCATGAAGGAGATTGTGGAAACCACACTGGGGGCAGGGCATTATTCTCAAGGATCCTGAGAACAGGATACTACTGGCCAACCATGAAGAGAGACGCTGTGGAGTATGCTAAGAGATGTGATCCTTGTCAGAGGCACAGCAATATCCTTCATCAACCAGCTGAATTATTGCATCCTATATACTCCTCTTGGCCATTTATGAGATGGGGTATGGATATAGTTGGTAAGCTCCCTAAGGCACCTGGTGGAAAAGTATTCATGCTAGCTATGACTGATTACTTCTCCAAGTGGATAGAGGCTGAAGCTTTTGCCCAAGTCAGAGAAAAGGAAGTTATATCCTTCATTAAAAGAAATATTATAACTAGATTTGGAATTCCTTCTGAGATTATATGTGATAATGGTTCCCAATTTATTGGGGGCAGAACCACTAACTTTTGTGACAGCTGGGGGATTAGGATGATAACATCAACACCAGTCCACCCACAAGCTAATGGTCAAGCAGAATCATCCAACAAGATCATCATCAACAATTTGAAGAAGAAGCTTGGAACCAAGAAGGGGAAATGGGCAGAAGAACTACCCTATGTGCTTTGGGCTGATAGGACAACCCCCAAGAATGCTACTGGTCAAACACCATTCTCTTTGGTGTTTGGGGCAGAATCAGTGATCCCAACAGAAATAGTGGTTCCAACTGCAAGAACAAGTACCCGTGATCCTGAGAAGAATGATGAGAACTTGGCTCAAGACCTGGATACTATCGAAGAAATCAAGGATATGGCCAGGATAAGGATGGCCAGTTATCAGCAAAGAATGGCTGGTGCTTACAACAAAAATGTCAGGATCAGGAGGTTTCAAGTTGGAGATATGGTATTAAGGAAAGCATTCCAAAATACTACCAATCCTGCTGATGGGAAGTTAGCTCCAAAATGGGAAGGCCCTTATTTGATTGAAGCTGAAGCAGGAAAGGGGGCATATAGATTGCTAACCATGGAAGGTGATTTGCTACCAAGAGCTTGGAATGTTGTCCACTTGAAGAAATATTTCATGTGAGCAGGATCCTAGTGGCACAGACGATTCTCATAATAGGGATATCCTTAAAGGATCCTCAAAGCATCGGTGATCCTTACTTAGGTAATATCCTAAACTTGAACTAATTCATTTCTTTATTTTCTCATATAAGGATAAGGATCATGTATCCTTTATCCATCTCTCTCGTGAGTTTGTGTTTTGAAAGTTCAGGTATCCTTAGCACAACATTGGTTATCCACTGAAGCAATCCGTCCTTTGGGTTTAACCCCAGTTATTCGGGCTTGACCCCAGTTCCGCCTGTAGCGCACGATGATCCTGGTATAGTTCAAGGCATTGGGACCAGTACTCGTTTTAGGGGCTGATAATTCCATTGTACTGGCTATGCTTAGGATCCTACGTATAATGGTAGACGTACCATACATCCGTTCCTAAGGTTTCTAACGTTTTCACGTTAGCTAAGGTTTCTAACGTTTTCACGTTAGCTAAGGTTTTGGCATTTTCATGCCACTAAGTTTGGATAGTCGCCAGTTAGGGCCATACTCCAGTTTACATACGATCCTTGGGCTTGTCCCCAGTTATCCTTGGGCTTGTCCCCAGTTATCCTTGGGCTTGTCCCCAGTTGCTAATTCTTATCTTATGTTGGCTTAGTCCCAAGTGATGCTCTATTTCAGGTTCTTGAAGATAGGCAACTAGGGATCCTTGATCCTTACTTTATTCTAAGGTTTATCTTATAGTTATCCTTATTAAGGTTAGGATCCTAACTTGGATCCTCAGGTATGATCCTTAACTATTTTTAATTCTATTCATTATTTATTTGAATAACCCTTATACTTGACAACTGAACTTATGATTCTTAAACCATATTACTTTTTAGAACTTATCGGTTATGGGATATGTGATCCTTGATCATATCCTAAACTTTTTGATATCTTTTTAAGGCTTGATAAGTAAAAACGGAATGAACATTACAACAGTTGGAAAGTAAGATATTAAAAAGGATAACAACACAAGATAAGCGACAAAAGGTTAAGTTTTTATTTATAAACAAAAGACTAACCCTTAAAAGGTTGTCAAAATTACCTACCCGAGCATCTACCAGCAAAACGTGGCCCGTCCACTGGGGTAGGTAAAGGGTGTCCATGATAATAAGTTCAAGAGTAGTGCAGGAATATAAAGGCGACAGGATCACAATGGCTTCATCCCCCAAACAGAGGATCCCTCCACCAATTGCAATCCTGCCTAATGTCCTAAGGATCATACAAGATCCTTAATCCTAAAACCTATTGTTCAAAGTAGAAACCATGAAATTGCTTTAAACATCACAACCACAAAAAAAAAAAAAAAACTACCACCAGATTTAAAAATTGGGCTCCGGCTACGTCTAGAAATGTCCTTCATCGCCCAATCATGCAGCCTAAGCCTTCGCTGCATTGTCACCCCCAGCTCCACTTGTTTCACCACCTTCACCTTTGCCTCCAGCTTCGATTGTCAGGATCTCTTCAACCTCCTCATCCTCTTCATCGTCCAGTTCAGCAAGCCTAGCCTTCCAACCTTCAATATCCCAGGTGCTCTTGTCAAAATTGGGATCCTGAGCTTCCAAGGCCATTTGAAGCTTGGTCTTGTACATTGTAATGGCGGCAGAGATTTTGGCATCTTCGGTGATCTCACTCTTCTCATAGTCAACATTAACCAGCACCTTGGCCATCTGCTGTTTGGTATCCCGGACTTCCTTCTGAAGGTCAGCAATTGTGAGATCCTTCAACACCGCAACCTGCTGGAGATCAGCAATCTTCCTATCCTGATCCTCAACGTGGCCCACATAGTCCTCAATCTCAGCGAATTTCTGTAAAAAAGGATAAGGTCAGGATCAAGTAATGAGCAGGATATACCAGCAGGATATACCAGCAGGATATGTCAACAGGATATACGAGCAAAGACAGTGATCCTCACCTCGTTAAAGTACTCAAGGAATTGATGACGGATCAGAGGCAGACCCTGCAGATCCCCAGCTTCAGAGGCTTTCCTCTTCTTGATCGCCTTCCCTTTGAGGGGTGCCTTGGGGACCGAAGCTGTCGGACTGGTAGGAGCTTTCCTCTTGGAAGATCTGACAGTGGTGAGATCAGCAACGTTGAACTTGGAAGCGGACTTGGTAGATTTTCCAGCACCTACACAATCAAAACAAGATAAGTATCTTTTCTTAGTTCATATTTCACTATTTATTTAAATTTTAAACAAGGATACTTACTTGACATTGTGACAGAGCCTGAGGATACCTCCTGTGAATCTTGGGTTGTTGTCTTGAAAGTTCTTGTCTCAGGATCGAGTTTCTTGAAAGCGAGGAGCCTTTCCTTAGCAGCAGGGGACAGTTTGAGGTGTGAGACGGTGATAGCTGCATAAAAAGAAAGCAAAAATATAAGTTATCCTTACATCAAAAGAAAGTTCCTGGTGATCCTTCTCAGGATCCTCCATCCTACCATGGGTAGCCCAATTTTTAGGAAGATCCTTTCCATCCTGGATGGAATCTCTCTTGATAAAAAAGAAGCGCCGTTTCCAATTAGCATCATTCTTGGTGGCTTTGAAGATCGGGTGTTCCTCACCGGGTTTACGTTTGAACAAATAACGGTGAGAGCCAAAGGTGGTAAGATCATACAGTTCTCCCAGCTCTGCCATTCCTAGATCTATTCCTTCCTGATCGATGATCCTTTCAAGGGTGTACAAAACCCTCCAAATCATCGGCATGGCTTGGATATAAGAGATGCCGGTTAGGGAAAAGAAAGATTGGGTGAAGGCTGGAAAAGGATATGTATAGCCTATGGTGAAAGGAGTGATGGGGAAAGCAACCCACTTATCGGAGATATGATCGCTCAAGGCATTGGGGTCAAAAGGCCTAAATTCGGTGTTCGCCGGGAAGCAGTGGCGGATCCTATCTATCTGAGCATCATTGAAGAAACAGCGCTCTTTAATGGAGTCTTCAATAATCCCCTGGCTTTTGGGAGGACTGTTCTTTGGGTGATCCTTGGCTGGTGAACTCCGGAGCAACATTTTCGAAGTGACGGAGATAAAGAAAGAAAAACAGAGTAAGAGAGGAAGAAAGAGGAGAAAGAAATACCTGGTTGATCGTCGACTGAGAATTTAAAGGGAGTTTCTTTCGAATTTGAATGCATAATGATCCTATCTATATCTCTATTTATAATTATGATTCTGCAGGATTGTCACTTCGTGACGTCATGATCACAACGGCTAGTTCTATTTTAACGGCTATATATCCGTTAGTTTGTTGCGGATAAGATCAGTAAAATATAACTCACATATTTACAATTTAACTCCTTATATTTTGGGGGCAATTGTTAGGGGAGGATTTTCTAACAATTAGTGATCCTTATTCGTTATCCTAACTAGTGATCCTTACTTCTGTGACAGGTGGTGATCCTCAGAAGAGCTTCAGGATCAGGATCATGGATCACTTTAAGGATCCTCGTACTGACGATTGTTTACTTATGTTTTGTACTATCTCGCAGGAATAACCAGCTTGACCAAGTCTTGGCGACATTCCTGGAGAATATTCCCAAACTATTCTGCACGTGCTTAGCTAAAAATGGACGTTATGGAGAACGTGGGGGCTTGGCACAAAAGTCGGATAGTTAGTTTGGTAGTTTAATTTCTATTTTAAAAGGGGTAACGAGCTAGTAGAAAACACTTAGTCATTTTTGCAGCTACACACACTCATATACTCACACACTTGAAGCTCTCAACGAACATTCATTCGTTTTCACTCACATTTACACATTTCACGATAGTGATCCTTGTACCTAGCTCGTTACCATCCTAAGTTGTAAACATTTATTCATTTATTTGAGCTTGGTGATCGGTAGTTTCCATCACCCGGGGTTTTTTGTGCCGGAGATCAACTCTTGATCAAGGGCTTTTTCCCCGTATAAACCCTTGTGTTGTTTGTGCAATTTTATATTAAAGTGATCCTCATCATTGTTCTACATTTCAAGCATCATACCCCGTAATCGAGAGTTTGGTTGCAATATCCTCATCTGATTTTTTGACCAAAACAATACTAACGGTGATGACCAAGGGCTTCGTCCTGAAACACAGGAAACCCCCACCTTTGGCCATCATATTGTTCAAATGCAGGAAAATAAAGTGCAGAAAAAGTAAATTGTTTTAGGATTACACACCAACGATCAAATTCAAAAAAGTGGACTCCGTCCTTGGCACGTATATCCATCATCGCCCACCTGAATGCCCTCACACAGCGGCATCTTCACCAACCTTCTCTGCCTTCTCAGCTTCAGCATCCTGAGCAGCATCCATCCCAGCATCCGCTCCAGCCTCCTTCTTGTCCGCAGCCTTGTCCACCACCTCTGCTGACTTAGAGGATTCACCAGCCTCAACAGGAAGTGGCATAGCCTTGCCACCAAGCTCCTTCAGTTTTGCCACCCAGGAGTCAACCGGCCAGGATGGGCACACAAGGCCTATCTCCTTGGCCTCATAGGCCATCTTAATGCGAGCTTGCAGCAGGGAGACGATAGCAGAAGCTTTGATTCCTTCCCGGAAAGAAACCAATGCCTGTTCATGCTCCATTTGGACGGCGGCAAGTTTGAGCTCAGCATCCTGGGTGACCTTCTTCAGCTTTTCCTCATAATGCCGGGTCTTTGCCTCGGCAATGACTCCTTGGTCAGCAATGGTGGTCTCGAGCTGTTTAATCCGGCCCTCTTGGAATGCGCTCGTACTGCAGGCATCGGTGTAAAGGTGGAGCAGATGCTGAAGACCCTGCACGTCAAATTCAGGTATGAGCCAAAATATATTAACCAGGATATCCTGTCAGGATATCCTATCAGGATATATGTGCAGGATATGAAGCAGGATATTACCTTGTTGAGGAAGGATGTCATTGGCTCTAAGGAGTCAGAAAAACTGAGTTCATCATAGGAGAATCCTTCTGGACCTGAGGCACTGACTTCAGAGCCTTTCCTCTTTTTTGCGGTAGAAGCACGAGTCCTTGGGTTAGCCTTGGGAGCCGGGAGCGGCTTGGGGCTGGTGGTAGCAGGGGTCTCTTTCTTGACCATGACTGGAGTACGGTGACTGTCAAGCTCATCGAGATCAAGGAAGACCGGAACTTTGCTGGAATCTACACACAGGGAGTAAAATTTCTCCTAAGTACATCAAATAAAAATGTGTATGCAGGATATTGTGCAGGATCCTTACTAGACATGTTTGCACTAGAAAGAGGGCTTGGAGATGGTGGAGACGGGTTAAAACTTCTTTCAGCCTCTGGAAGGAGTCTGATAGCGTCTATTCTCTTCTGTGAATCAGCAAGGGGAGGTGCAAGTTTCCTAAAATCAGCTGCATACAAAACAGTGAAAAGAAAGTTGATCAGTTCAGGATATAAAGCAAGATATGAGGCATGATCATCCTTAAACCCTAAATCCTACCCTTTCTCAACCACTTCACTGGATATTCCGTTCCACCAGGGATTGAGTCTCTTTTTACAAAGAAGAACTTGGATTGCCATTTCTCCTCGTTCCTGGTGGCACGAAGTATCAGCGGATCACCGGAGGTGGAATAGAAAAAGAATCTACAGGATCCGTGGCATCTAAGCCGGTAAGCTAGGGGAAGGTCATGAACAGAAAGATCAGGAATATGATTTTTCTTGATCTGGTCAAGGACGGACAGGACACGCCAAAGCATCGGCATTCTTTGGCTAAAAGAGATTTTGGTAATGTTGAAAAATTCGGTGATAAAATCTGGAAAAGGGAACCGTAACCCTAAGGTGAAAGGAAAGGCACTGAAGCACAACCACTCGTCGGAAACCATATCCGACCGGATTTCCCGGTCAAACGGCCGGAATACCGTTCCCTCCGGGAAGATACCAGAGGATTTGAGAGACGACAAGTGGGCACTGTCGAAGGTACATATCTCCTTCTCCGGATCCTGGAGAAGATTCTGATTGATGAATGTGGGAGCAGAGTCGCCTGAACTGGATCTTGTCTGCCTTGTCATTTGGCTGACTGAATTTTTGATCGGAGAAGAAGAATAAAGATGAAGAATAGAGAGAAGTTTTACCTTTTTCCTTATCGATAATGGTTAAAAAAGAGATGAGGATGAGAAGATATAGGGAGTAATGAGTAAATATAGGCTGTATAGTTGCAAACGGTCACATCATGGGTCTAATCTCTTAATTGCCTCGATGTTCGGAAAAAATATAACCGTTAGTGTGAGGATTCTAAACGGTAATATTTTTTGGGGACAATTGTTATGGGTGAAATTCTGAGCCCATATCCTGGATAATATCTTGAGTTCTATCTTGGTTATATGATATGTATTCAGTCCCGGGATACTCGTTCATGATATTGGTAACATCCTGAATGATATCCTGAGGATCACTAACGGATTATGTGCAGGTACGCGGGTTAGAAGCTTGCAACGTTCACAAAGACTCATTCCCCGGGAGACTCGGTCTAAGTTGTTCAAGAAGAGACGTTGAGCCCGCTTTATTTGGTCCCAAACGGCTATTTATGGAATATTCGGGAGCATCCCATATTTATAGGAATTTTAGTTTGTATTTCGTAACTATATATAGGTGGATACATCAGATCGAATAGGACATCACAGCTACACTCACTACACTCTCACACTTGTTCTCTCGCATTTGTCATTTTCACAGCAATCATTGTAACACTTAGCGATCTGATCGATATCCTGCACTGTATCCTGACGTTTCAAGTAATAAGAAGAACTAGGCAGCTGCTATTGTCAGCTCCCGAGGTTTTATGCCGGCGATCTAGATTGATCAAGGGCTTTCCTCGTACATCTCGTGTCATTTTGTTTACTTTTTAATCATAGTTTGATCGTAGATACAGCTCAATATCCTAAGCCGTATCCTGACAACTGTTTTTCCAAACAACTTAATCAGCATATTTCCAACACACTCTTTAGCACACTACCTCACTTAACTAATTTGATCACTTAATTGCTTCGGTAATTTTTTACCAAAACAAATAGTACTTTTGGTTTACCTATTTTACGATTTTCATATTTATTTTTCTAAAAATTACACCATTGTTACCAATGTTTACAAAAGGATTCCACCATGTAAGCATTGGCGGATCTTAGAAGTGTTGTGCCAGGGCCACGGCCCTGGCACGTTTTTCGGCCATAAGTGCAAATTTTGTGGTTCGATCGAAATTTTTTATACCTACTATGTTCGGCACGGGCATGTTTTTAGTGCCGTGGCTTTCGGCCCTGGTACGTTCAACGGGCAAGATCCGCCACTGCATATAGGTAATTCTACAACCACATGTACTAGTGGCGAAGATAATATTGACACCGGAAGTAATAATAACGTGACATAAACTAGTAGGTTATAGATCGGTTCCATTTCAATGTGTAGAGAAATGTACAAATTTAGAAAAAATAAGAGGAGAAATAGGTTGGATTTAAACTTGGTTCTTCATATTTATATTATAAGAGTTTTATACTAATAATAATATAAGTTATACTTATACTAATAATTATAAGACTTTGGTAACGTGTTCGTTTATGTTCGATAGTTCATTTGTGTTTTTTGTTTTTATTTTTTATTTAAATACTTCAAAATTCCGATAAATAAAATATTTAATTAGTCTCGGTGTATTATATATTTTGTTCATGAACGCTTGTTTTGTGTTCATTGTTTCCATGTGTGCTCATGAACATCAGTTTGTGCTCATTTGTGTTCATCAACATTCGTTTTCGTTCGTTGCCTAAAATTAACAAACAAACACAAACGAACATAAAATCTGGTTCGGTAAGTGTTCATAAACAGTTCATGAACACATATATTTCTTAACAAACGAACACGAATAAGGTATGCTAGGGATGGGAAGATCCAGTTTATGGTTTATATACCTAAATATATATATCAAGTATTATGTTTTGAGATAGAAAATATCTAATACTTTATGATTTCCACGTTAGATTCATAAATAAAGAGTAGCGCTACAAATGAACCGAACAAACACTAACACAGTGTTGATAGTTGATACACACTAGATTTCACATGAAACCACCATCAAATTTATTTGAACTGAACCGAACCCAAACGCTAACATACACCAAAACCAAACCATATTATCAAGTTTGGTTAGCTTATTTGGTTCCGGTTCGTAAGTTTTGTGGCTCAATCAATGGACTCACAAATAAAATCGTCAATCATCCTTTATATGGCAAGCCATCTTTAATGGAACAGGTGGATCAGAGTATGCCCCGTCAACAATCTGACTGTAAATCTATCTATTAGCCTCCTCAGTAAAGTGAATCCCGTCCCAAATGATCCGCGACGATGGGTCTTCACAAGACATCGCAATCACGATTTCTGTACCGTTCACAATTTCGTGCTCCCACACGTCATTGTAGTGTTAAAGTTGTACTTTCCACCGTGACCGCAACACACCAAAAACGGGTCACCAAATCCTGTAAGTTCAAACTCATTTTCTTATAAATGGGCCAACTTGAGTTAAACTTTTATATTAAACAGATCAAATTACAATATAGTTTTAACTTTTGACCCATACTTTGGGACTGACTGGTGTGGGCCGGAACCCAGTGAACCGGGCCTAAAAGTGGGTACCATCTGTATAAACATACCAAGCTTTTTGGATTGGGCTATGAGTGAATATTTGACTGAATAGATATCAACATAGGTGATTGCAGCCAAATGAAGATCCTTTCGGAGTTGGTCTATGGCTTCCTTGAGCTTGCGGTTAAAATACTGTGAAACATCATTAAACAGGGTGGCACAACCATATTTATCCATGTGTGCCACCTTGATCACCTGAGTTTCCATGATATAAGGCAAGCAACCAACCGGCCCTGTGTTGTGTATCCAAAATGCTCTACCACCAAGATCGTACACGTTCTGTTTTTCGAGAACGCATCACTTAATCTTAGTGTATAATAAAGATAACAATTACGACTTATTTAGTTTTGAATACGCCTGTTGGGGTTTTGTAACCGGCCAAACGAGTAAAATAAAAAGTAAATAAATAAAAAGTTACATGTTTTATAAAAAGTTACATGTTTTAACTAGAGGGGGCAATCATGACCCAATAGCTTTGGAATGGGTCATTTTTGACCCTTTATAAACCTTTTTGGGTGGTTTTGGGTTAAGTGATACAAGTCCAAGGGTCAGACTGGGTTAATTTTAAAATAGAGGGATATAATTACGGGTCAAGTTGGGTTGAAGATATAAAAAGAACGGGTCGTTTAGGTTTTCTGAGAACGGATTGATCAGCTCTGTCTTCATCAAGATTAATGGTGAAATTGACCCACGTTGCTTCCCTTCTTTGCTATTCTCACCGGAGTCGAGCCGGGATCTAGGGTTCAACCATCTTCTACACGCCGTACAACTGGCATGACGTCCCTTGTTTCATAGATCATAATCTGGAGAGGAATTGAATTGAATTGAAATTCCAACCAGTTTATTGAACAATCAGCAACTGTTGAATGATTGTCAAAATCTCCATCAACCCCTTTGAATCCAGGTTTGATTTTTTGTCCAATCTCTACTTAAAGTCAAGCCAAAACAATGCCAATTAAAAGCATTGTTTTTGTATATTTTTGTCACCAAGTGTTCGATAAAAGTTCTCAATGGAAGCAATCATAATTTCATCTCCAGTAGTATGGAGCTCTTGTCAGATTTAGTTATAACTATGGAATAATTGCAACATGCTTTTATCTTCTATACAATGTATGCAACTATTAGTTATATAAAATATTATATTTGCTTAAGTGCAAGTAGTAGTTGCCATAAACTTAACCAATTTGGTAAAATATCGTAATTACTGTTAACATTTTAATGCTAATTGTTTGTGTTTTAAGGCATTTTTATAATTATTTTAACCAATCTGGCAATATTCGTTACATGAAAAACGCTCTTTGGGATATAGAATCAACTCTTACGGCTCCAGGACGGTCACGTGTGATTTTACGTATATTGATGATATTCTGAAAGGGTGGTTAGGCGCGTTAGATACCGCGGAGAAGAATACCGGGAGTGGGAGGAAAAAGCGTGGGCCCGCACAGCTGCTCGTGTTCAACTTGGGGAACACGCCGCCGGTGCCAGTTTCGGATCTTGTTGGGATTTTGGAGAGATTGTTGAAAGTTAAAGCGAGACGGATGGTAATGAAGTTGCCGAGGAATGGGGATGTTTCGTTTACGCACGCGAATATTAGTTTAGTGAGGAGGGGGTTTGGGTATAGACCGAAGTTGATGATTTAGAAGACAAACTGCTTCCAGCTCATGTGACGACTGTTGTGTTTTAGGATGTTGGTGTTTGACTGTTAATTGTTTCCCACAGTTGTGTTTTTGGATGATTTACCAATCCCTGTAGGGGTGACAGTTGTGTTTTAGGATGTTGGTGTTTGACTGTTAATTGTTTCTCACAAATTATCTTGTTATTGAGGTCAGTAATGAAATTTGTTATGTATAAAATTCTTGTTGATTTTGATTGTCAAATGCTTTTTTAGCATTTTTTAACCGACCCGAAACCCATTCTGACCCGGATCCGTTTTGACCCGAAACCTGTTCTGACCCGAACCCGTTCCGACCCGAACCCGTTTCGACCCGAACCAAAACAACCCTTTTTTAATTGACCCGTTTTGACCCGAACCCGTTTTGACCCGAATCCGTTTTGACCCATGACCCGACCCATTTGCCAGGTCTAGTTTTAACCCGTTATGCAATCCGTTGTCCCACGCATTCTCACCTTAATGGTAGTTGTAAACTCTGATATAACATTAGGAACATAAGCTTTAACTTGTTCAGTAGACATATTGAGGTCATACCCCGCGGTAAGATCATTTTGGCCTATATCAAATGTGTATAACGCGCTTGAAAACTTGTGTTCTTCTGGGAACAGGTCCTTAAAGACGACTCCTACACCATGGTCGTATTGTATCACATTTAATGTACTGTGTACAAGTCATTTATGTTAGCTAGTCAAGAATGAGTACCTTTTTGACGGATTATTTGGGCTGTTTTTAAGAAATTGGAGAACTGGGCATACTGAATATCCAAGGAAATTGGGCTATACCCGCTTTGAAAAATGGTAGTGTTTTGACGTAGGATTGTGGATCCGATAGTTGCAAAATTGGCTCCATGGCTAAAATTTGTACCCATTGAATCCAGAAATGCACTAAGATAAGGTACTTTTAAACCTTCAGCTGCAAATTGAAACCAAGTATATTAATGTAATTTATAATCTTAAAAAAAATATAATAAATGGTCTTAAACTTGTCAAAAACTTTTGATTCTTAAACTTATAGATTATTAGAAATGTGGTTGAGAAATTGACATTTCATGTCGGTTTTTAAATGAGTTTAAGATTGAAATGTGGGAATCTCAACTGGTAATTGTTAACCACTTAAGACCGACCATCAACGGGTATACATGATACTCTGGGAATACAATGAGCTACAAGTGTTACTAGACAGTATAGACCGGGGTATAGACCGGATATCAAACACAATTTTATAATATTGGGTACGCGATTAAGATTCCCAATGCCCGATCTGTTATAAGAATATGATGTTTTATCATTCACGTCTTCATAAGGATAATACAATATTTACGGAGCTTAATTAGGGGCGTAAACAAGTTGAGCTGAGGCCGGGTTCGTCTAAGCTCGAGCTCGGATCGTTTAATTCACGAGAGCGTGAGTTCCACTCCCTTTAAACTATATTTCTAAAGCTCGAGTTTGGCTTGTGGGTAATGTTTCAAGCTTGGGTTCAACTTATTTTTTATATTTATTAATTAGCTTATACACATTTATAGTTATTTTTATAGATATTTATAATTATGATCTTTATACATATTATTTTGTTAAGGTGTTGACCGGTTTAGTTGAAATATTTGAGACTTGGCGATAGCCCTTTACTAGTTCAAACTTGTGATTTCAAAAACATACAGCGAGATAAAGAAAGGGAATACACATTTTTCTAAGTGCCTCAAATTCAAATGTGGGCTCATCTTTGCATGTTTACCAAAGCGATTATGGACTAGCGATATCAAGATACGTATTAAAAATGTTCATTTCTAAATGATAGTGTTTTGATCGTATATTCGTATAATAGATATTTATGTAGATTTAAAAAGGTGACGAGGTAGCCGTTCAAATGAATTTAAACAAATTGCATATAAAATGTATCTAAAAAAAGAAGATACGTATTTGGATTCGGGTTACTCTCGTAGTACTCCGTTTGTCCAGTAAGGGCCTCAAGAGTGCTCAGGATTGATTATGTTGGCTGTTAAAAAAAATATTACCTTGTACCTTTCAATCATTTTGACGAGTTTTTTTCTAATAAAAACCTACGCATTTGGAATCTCTGTATTTTTAAATGGGAAAATTATTAATACACTAAGTCAAAGTTGACCCAGCGTTTTAAAACATAGAAATTGATTTTTAAATTAATTACATGAATAGTATTTGTGGTTTACCTATTTTATTATTTTCATACATATTTGAAGGGGTATGGTCCCAAAAAAGCCGTGCAAACCTCCGTAAAGGTTGCGCGCGGGACCATACTCCTTATTTAAAAAGCTTCCTATCATTAACCTCGCGCGAATTACACCACATTCCATTTTACGTCGCGCGAGACCTAGACAATAAGAGGCTCCAATAACAACACTTAGCATGCCGAAAGAATACTCAGTCACCTAAACCCCGCGCGAGTCAGTTAACGTGCCCATCAAGACTCGTGCAGGAAAGCAGCGCAAGGCTGTTCCAAAGGTACAAGTGGCAGAAAAGAGCCAATCAACGTCCCTCTGGCTCTGCTCAATCGTGCTCCACGATCATCTGACATGCAGGAGACAAAAAGTACGTAAGGACGCCTACATGGCACCAATCATAAGGCAGAGACAACTGCCCCACGATCTCCACTTACCTGCTGATGGCAGAAAGACGGCCAGGCCGACAACAGTGACACGTGGCTCCAATCACATTGCGCCAGCTCCAGAAAGCTCCCAGGAGCCACTAATGGTCGACACCAGTGAGACAAGGAGCATATCTTCCACGTTGTCGCCTTCCGGCCCAAGGCCCATCAGCCCACATCCTCTTACACCTCTCCGGCTATAAATAGAGACCTTCACTTCACAGGTTAAACATTCCATTCCCTCTACTCTCACTTAATACTTAATTATCACCACCAATACAGTCGCTTATTCTCACGCCGGAGCCCGGTTAAGAGGGAAACCCCCACATTCCCCTCTTAACGAGTAACGGTGTTCTGTTTTGCAGATAACCACGGTCATTAAGGAGCTCAGGAAACCATATAGAAGATTAACCATCATGGTAGAAACATAAACCAAACTGATTAGTCTCATAATTAGTTTCGTGTTTCTTCATTGGCGCCCACCGGTTTTTTCTACAAACCACTTTCATCTTCTTTCCTGAGTTTTTTCGTTGTTTTTTCTTCCTTCGATCATGGCTGGTCAAGGAATCATTCCTGAGTTTGTGGGTCTTGGAGCAAATCCTGATGCAGCGTTGGGGGTGGATAATCAAAACATCCAACCCCAGCACGTTGAAGAAATCAGCGAAATCGAGATAGCCAACACTGGGGGTCCGCGCGGGAGCTTCACCCGCATCACTCAAACTACCCCAGGAAACAACGGTGCTGGACCTTCGAACCCAGCTCCACCTCAGAATATCTCAGCGCTACTAGGGCTACCAGAGGGCGAAACCCCAGCCTCATGGTACGCCAAGCAACTCGCCACCATTAACGCGGCGTATCAATCCCTGAGCGCGCAACAAGCAGTCTTAACGGCAGAACTGTCCTTGGTTACACCGACTGCCCCAGTCACGGGCCGCGCCAGATGCAACCACCGCAAAATATCCAAGGAAGAGCCAACAGACCTCCCCCTACCCGGAGACTAAGCGTGCAGGACACGCGCGACACACGGGGGGAAACAGAAAGCTACTATGACGACCCGTCAAACTTCCAAAGAGGCCCAGTTCATAGCCGGCTCACGCCGCGCAACATGAACGATGAATGGGAAGATACCGACCCAAATGATCCAACTTGGGAGAACGACGAAGAATCTTCGGTCTTCAATCGTTTACAAAGAAATCACGAGTACTACAAACCAAGGCAGCACTTTGGGTATACCGAAGAGGCAGAGCGGGACTTTCGCCTCGCCTATCGACCAGAGGAAGCTGTAGAGCATTCAAAGTTCATTCCAAAGATCGCACTGGCACCGCTCAAGAGAGAAAAGTTACCTCCGACAGTCGGAAAGTTTAACGGATTGACTGATCCCGATGATCACGTCAGAGTTTTCACAAGCGTGGGCTGCATGGGAGGATGGAATATGCCCATGTGGTGCCATCTGTTTATCCAAACACTAACGGGGGCTGCTCGCGCTTGGTTCGACAGCCTTCCTCCGGGAAAGATAAAATCATGGGTGGATTTCAGGACTCAGTTTTTGAGCCACTTCAGTCAACAAAGACGATACCAGCGCGACACAGCCGAAGTAGAAGACATCTGGCGCAGAGATAACGAGGGTTTGGAAGATTTCATAACTCGCTTTAACAAAGAGTTCTTGGGAATCGGCGGCGTTAGTGAGCAACTCATGCGCTGCCATTTCAAGAAAGCCATTCGCTGCGATAGCCTAATTAGAACCATCACTGGGAAAGATGGAATGCCCAAGGAATGGGATAAACTCATGGAAGCCGCGAAGATAGTCGCGCAAACTAAAGAGTCACTCGCACGAAACAACAGCTATCGTTCTGAAGATAGATTTTCTAAAGGGGGTCACTCGCGCGACGACAACAGACGCAACAAAGGCAAGAACCCTGGGTGGAAGGCCAACCACTCCAGCAGTTATAGTGAACGACCCCGTTATGAAGAACGATCCCGCTATAAGGAAGACGCGCGAGATACTATTGATCGCATCGGCTATAGAAAGGCAGTCCGAGATAATAATCGTGAAAAGCATTGGACTCCGCTCACAAAAACACCAAAAGAGGTGCTAATGACGGAGAACCATGATTTTAAGGCTCCCAGGCCTATGACGAACAAAAAGGGGCAAGACCCCAATCTGTATTGTGATTTCCACAAGGATACAGGCCACTTAACAGATGATTGTTACAGCTTGCGTCAAGAGATCGAGAGAGCACTAAAGAGCGGAAAGTTGAGCCACTTAGTGAAAAACGTGCGCAAAGAAACTCGACAGCTCCATCGCCACGATGAGGGAAAGCACAAGAAAGTCCGACGCCTAGAGACACACATGGTCAATGGACCAAGGTATAGCGCGAGAGAAAAAGGCAAGAGACCTTATGAGCCTTCATGGCAAGAACAGCAGGTCATTTTCCCGGTGGTGCGCGGGGGTCCTCGAGCCACACGACCCATCGTCATCACCGGTATCATCGGCCATTATGAAACCGAATACGTCTTCATTGACCCGGGGAGTACAGCAGACATCATCTATGAGCAGTGCTTTAATCAGTTCGACGATGAAGACAAAGCGAGACTCGAACCAGTTGATTATCCACTGTCTGGATTCTGCAATGAAATGGTCTTCCCGCTAGGACAAATCAGCTTCCCCGTCACACTCTCTGACGGGAAGCATTCAAGAACAACGAACGTTAACTTCATGGTGATGCCTGTTAAGTCAAGACATGATGTGCTGATCGGAAGAGAGACGCAAGGTGAGCTGAATATGAAACTTCCACCCCCCACTCAGCGATTGGTTTCCCAACCAAGACGGGGGTGGCAATCGTTTATGCAAAGAAAGAAGTGATGTCAACAGAAGAGATGCGCCCGACAAAAGCGGCGAAAGTTTCAACAACCGAGCCCGAAAAATGGGTTTTAAATCGCAAGTACCCGGAGCAAACGGTGATGATAGGCCACGCAATCTCACCAGACATCAGAACTCGTCTCAAGCAACTCCTGTTCAAAAACATGGATATCTTCGCCTGGACCCCGGCTGACATGACCGGAGTCCCGCGCGACATTACCGAGCACTGCTTAAACACCTACCCCTCTGTTGAACCGAAAGTCCAAAGAAGGCGCAGCTTAGGGGCAGACAAAACGAAAGCAATGAATGAACAAGTATGCGAGTTACTTAAAGCCGGCATCCTGCGAGAAGTACGTTATCAAAGTTGGGTTGCGAACCCCGTGATGGTAGAGAAGTCTAGTGGAGGATGGCGAATGTGTGTCGACTATACCGATCTCAACAAGGCATGCCCTAAAGATTGCTACTCTTTGCCTGAGATCGACAAAAAGATAGACTCTCTCGCGCCATACAGATGGAAATGCTTCTTGGATTGCTACAAGGGGTACCATCAAGTTCAAATGAAGCTCGAGGATGAAGACAAGACAGCTTTTCGTACTGATCTTGGGATTTTTTGCTATACAAAGATGCCATTCGGCCTCAAAAACGCTGGCGCCACATACCAGCGCCTGATGGATAAGACCTTCGCGGGAGACATCGGGAAGCATATTAAGGTCTACATTGATGATCTGGTGGTCAAAAGTCCTGAAGAAGACCAAATGTTGAAGGACATCGAAAAGACATTCAACTCATTGCGCAGTGTGAATATGAAACTGAATCCAGCCAAGTGTTCATTTGGCATGGAAGAAGGAAAGTTCTTAGGCTTCATAGTCACAAACGGCGGCTTTAAAGTGAATCCGGAAAAAGTCCAGGCAATAGAGCGAATGCCGTCGCCGCGAACAATCAAAGAAATGCAACGGTTGGCCGGCCGCCTAGCCGCGCTTAACCGTTTCCTATCAAATCACGCCGCAAAGTCATACCCTTTTATCAGCACCCTGCGCAACTGCGTAAAAAAGCAAGAGTTCAAATGGACCCCTGAAGCAGAGAAGGCTTTTCAGCAAATGAAAGAATGTTTGATCGAGCTCCCTACCCTGACTGCACCGTTTGAAAAAGAACCACTCGTACTGTACTTATCTTCTTCAGATAAGGCAGTAGGGTCGGTATTACTGGTGGAGAGAAATGGAGTCCAAACTCTAATTTATTACGTCAGCAGGGTACTCACTGACCCGGAAACGAGATACTCAACAATGGAAAAATTGGTGCTTGCGCTGCTACACGCCTCCCGAAGGCTGCGCAGATATTTTACAGGGCATGTGATCACCGTACTTACAAATTTCCACATCGGCACGATATTGCAAAAACCAGAAACATCCGGGCGGTTAGCAAAATGGGCCATCGAGCTGGGGGGCCACAACATTCTATACAGGTCGCGCCCAGCCATCAAGGGTCAAGTTCTAGCGGACTTCATCACAGAAGTCCCAGTAGAGAAAATCAAAGATTGTGAGCTGGTGGAGACTCCCGAAAAAGACATGACAAATGAGACTTGGATGCTTTACACTGACGGAGCCTCAAATGAGGACGGCGCGGGAGCTGGATTGCGCCTAGTAAGCCCTGAAAATCATGAATTCACGTACGCCATCAAGTTGGATTTTAAAAACACCAACAACGAGGCGGAATACGAGGCATTTCTGGCAGGCTTGCGCCTCGCCATCAAAATGGGAGCCAAGAATTTACAAGCACATGTTGATTCACTCCTGATAGCCAGCCAAGTTAACGGTATATACGATGCAAGGGGCGAGGTTATGGCCCTATATCTAGAGCAGGCAAAAGAGTTGCTTCAACAATTCAAGTCTCACAAGGTCATCCACATCAATCGCTCTAAAAACAAACCAGCCGATGCTTTGAGCAAGCTTGCTTCAACCTCCTTTCAACATCTCGCCAAAGATGTAAGGATTGAAGTACTCAAGAATCCATCCGTTCTGCTACGACAAGTCAACGTGATCGAGATAGGGCAGCCGTCCTGGATGACCCCTATCATTCAATATTTGCAAGAAGGGATACTCCCTGAAAGTAAAGCAGAGGCAAGGAAGATTCAGAACAAGGCCCTGCATTACGAAATGAATGGTGGTATCTTATACCGCAAGTCCTTCTTGGAGCCATTACTGCGCTGCGTGGACCCCCAAGACGCAAATTACTTGATCAGGGAGATCCACGAAGGGATCTGCGGCATCCATGCGGGACCACGCATGGTTGTTGCGAAGATTATAAACGCCGGATATTATTGGCCAGGGATGCATGTAGACGCCCTGAAAGAGCTGCGCAAATGCGACTCCTGTCAGCGGCACTCTCCAAAAACCCTGCGCCCTAAGAACGATCTTATCCCCGTATCCACTGCTTGGCCCTTTCAGCAGTGGGGAATCGACATGGTGGGACCTTTCCCAGAGGCTCCTGGCGCCGTCAAGTTTATAATAGTGGCCGTCGATTACTTCACGAAATGGGTGGAGGCCAAAGCCCTTGCTTCAACTACAGCCATGATGGTGCGCAAGTTCATTTGGGAACACGTCATCTGCAGATTTGGCCTCCCACTCAAGATTGTAACTGACAACGGCACCAACTTTGCGTCTGAGGACCTCCAGAACTGGATGAAAGAGATGAAAATCGAACACACTTTCTCCTCCGTTGCGCATCCTCAAGGCAACGGGCAGGTTGAAAGTGTAAACAAGTGTATTGTCGAGGGGATTAAGGCCCGGCTGGGCACAAAGCGAAGAGGCTGGGTGGATGAGCTCCCGAGTATCTTGTGGGCTCACCGAACCATGCCGAAAACAAGTACCGGCGAAACCCCTTTTAGCCTAGTCTATGGCTCAGAAGCGGTTATCCCGGCAGAAGTTGGCCTGCCCTCTCCGCGTTTGACAGCAGTCAACGCAATCGACAACGAGGCAGAGCGTCGTCTTGACTTGGATTTGCTGGAAGAAAGGAGCGAAATTGCGTGAATTAAAGAAGCCAAGTACAAAACACAACTGGAAAGGTACTACAACGCGTGAGTCCGCATCTGTACCTTCACTCCAAGGGAATACGTCTTTCGAGACAACGAAGCCTCAAACGCTGAACGCCCAGGAAAACTAGCACCCAAATGGGAAGGCCCATACTTGGTTCACGAAGTGCTAGGAAAAGGGGCTTACAAATTGCGCACCTTGGATGGACACATCATCCCGCGCATGTGGAATGCGCAACAACTGCGCAAATGCTATATGTAACTATTCTAGGCCCTGCGCCTTTATCCACTAATGTTGGCCATGCGCCTTTTACTTTCCTATGTTGGCTACACGCCTTTTACGTTACAAGCAATGTATGATTGGCCTACGTGCCTGTTCCTAAGTCAATGAAAGCATACGACATGTTTTCTTTAACGCTGACTCCTTTCGTTACAAATGCATGTTAAACTTTTGATTAGCACAAAAACACTCCAGTTACGCTCGCACAAGAGCCTCTCTTACATTTATTCGCGCTAACTTCACCAAAGTTTCTAACAACAGTGCAATAATTGTAACGGGAAAGGACAAACAAGCATCATATTTAAAACAAGCGCGACCGCCCAAGAACTTACATTTTAAGCATAAACAAAAATTACAAGGCACAAAGCATGTTAACAAGCCTACTCAAATTCATCATTCCCACTGCCATCATGCTTATCGCCTTCATCACCATCATCATTATCAGGCTTACCGCCATCACCATCGTTTCCACCATCATCACCAGCCGGCTCCTCTCCATCTGATAGTTCAACAGTTATCGGTGGGTCGAGAATGGCCTTCAGGCGCTGACACCAGTCATCATGCTCTAGAGCCTTCGCGACCAAGTCCATCACAGGCAGCGATAAGTGATCATAGGCATTTTCAGCACGCGTCAACTCGGCACTAGCCTGGTCAGTCACCGAGCAATGACTAATGTCAAACTCCTGTCCAAATACCTCTTCAACGTGTTGCGCACACTCCAGATACCCTCCTCGATGACCAACTGCGTGCGCGGCATCTGTCAAAGCAGCAATGGCGCGATCTAGTTCTCCAGCGTTAAGGACAGAGTTGGCAACCTATAACGAAAACGGCGTATTAAAAACAACTCCTAACACAACTTCCAAAGGAAGAGAATAGCATACCAGCACCACTCCACGGCCGCGCATCCACTCAGCCTCAGAGACAAGAGTATCAACAATGCCCTGAGCCTCAGCATAGTTAGTTTGCGCTACATTGAGGGCTGCGGTACTAACAGCACGCGCTTCCTCAGCAGTCGCGGCCTTAACTTTCTCCGCCTCAAGGTCGATTTCCAAGGATTCGCATTTGTCAACCTGATCATTCAGGCGGCGTTTCAGTTCAGCGATCTCGACATCCTTGGCCTGCAAATCCTTGTCTTTGCTCGACAGCTGCAACTTCACATCAGCCAACTCAACCTAAAAAAGGACAAGACTTAGGATATTTTACACACAAGAAACAGAAGGGAAGGGTCAAAGTTTTCACGAACCTCAATCCGCTCCTTAGCAGCCTGCGCATCCTCCACCTTCGATGTCAACTCAGCAACTTTGGCTTCAAGGTCAGCAATTTTATTTCAATCAGCAAATGCGCGCTGGTTGTCCTTCGCGCATATACGTTTAAACTCAGCCTTCTCCTTCGACAAAAGATCCTCGGCAGCTTGAAGCTTGCTTTTCAGGCCCTCGCGCCCCCATTCCTCCGCCTTCTTGTCAGCCTCGAACTTTGCCTTCTCATCATCAAAGGCGACTTTTGACTTCTCGAACTCGCTAACACGCTTCAACATTCGCTCACGGTAGCTCTCCCAATCCGACCGCTCCCTAACCATTGTCCGCCACTCACGAACTATCTGATGGTTAGTAGCGCGAGTGTTGGCCTCCCCCATCACATAAGTACGATATAGCGCTTCGTGAGTCTTCGCCTTTTGCCGAATAACCTCACCAGGAGTAAAGGAATTTAAGAACCAATCGCGGCAAGGTCCGAAGTCTTGAAAGGTATCTCTTTGCTTCAAACCCCAGGGAGCCTGGTGGGGGGCGTTACCACGTTCCTCTTCAGTGTAACTCTTATAGTAAATATCACCAAGGGTATCCTTCGCCCCGATAGCTTGTGGGTTATAACCCCCAGCGCCACCAGAGCTCGCGCCACTGGAAATATACGGACCTGACCGCCCAGTGGAAGTCACCTTGGAATGATGGGGGACCTCAGAATGCGTGGGGCGGGTAGGCTTCTCAACCTCAGGCCCCTTTCCCCTCTCTTGATGAGGCTTCTCAGGCCCCGTGGTGCCCACAAACTCCGAACCCTGCGTTTTTTCTTGAGTAGCAATAGCAGCGGCACCAGTATATCTCAATGCATCATCAACAGGCTTTTCAACAGCCTTTTTCCTCTCCTTCTCCTTCTCTATATCAGAGGTTTTCTTCCTCTTCGCCTCCTCAGCCTGTCTATCTTCCTCGGTTTTCCTTTTCTTCTCTTCCTCCGCTTTCTTCCTCTTGTCCTCATCAGCCTTCTTCCTACGCTCTTCATCAACCTTCCTCTTCTCTTCGGCAGCCTTCGCCTTATCACCCTCAGCAACATGTTTATGCTTGGCAGATTCAGCGCCAGCAGTCTTGGAAGACTTGATGGTAATCTTTGGCTTCTTTGGCTCTGGCTCCGTAAACACAACTCCCTTCTCAGGGGTCTTCTTCTTGGTCTCTGCATAAACCAAGTGATTAAGAAGAGAAAGTAACAAAAGGAAGAAAAATTAAGAACTTACCAGGAGAGAATCTATAAAGAGAGCGCAAGTTGCTCGTTTTCCCAATCAAGGGAATCGCACCAGCTATCGACACAGAAGCCACACCAGTTGTGGTCTCGCTTCTAGTTCTTTTTCTGCTGATCAACTTTTCAGTAGCCTCCTCTTCCACTTCTTCTTCTTCCTCTTCCTCATGCGCAGCAGTGGAAGGAGTAGCACCAGCATCAGGGTTACGAGAACCCGCGCTACCAGAGCTTTTTGAGCCACCTGTTCCAGCCTTCTTCTCGCCTGCGCGCGACAAACCTTCAAGTGAATCACTTATTATCACATAATCTTTCAAGTCACTCTGTCGAAGGCGAAGAGTACCTTTACCAGCAGCACCAGCAGCTGCGCGGCTACTCCCACCTTCCTTACTCGCCACTTCAGGCTCAAGATTGATCACCTTCTTCTTCCTGGTTGGTTTTTTCTTCTCTTCAGGGTCAATGCCCAAACCGCGCAACACACCTGCAAAGACGTTAGACCACGAACTTAACTCCCCGTTTGAAGACCCTACAGACTCCTCGCTGGAAAGATAGACAACCTCTTTCCCAGCAGAAGTCACAGAGCGCAGAGGACGAGGTTTAGGTATGTGCGCACCTTCAGTTGCAGTAAGCGGCGAGGCAAATGCATCAGCAACCGGGTACATGAAGTTACCCTTAATTTGTGCGTACCAGTACTCCTCCCCAGCTTGGAGCGGGCGCACGCTCATTGAACCACCAAAGGTGGAGAATGCAGCTTGATACAGTTGCGCCTTTACACAACAAATTACATGAATAAACAAGACTTTACGAAACGCGAATTCAAAGAGGCTAAGTAAGTTACTAACCTCTATCGTTGAACATCAAAACCGGAACGTCCTTGCTATCAGCCGGCCATTGGTCACTCATGCGCGCCGCCACCAAGACGTTCTATCCAAACACTCGGTTTGGAGTAGAAGTAAGCTTCTTATACCAAACGTCATTCTTGGGGATCGCCAAATCTTCCTTCAAAATTGGTTCCGACCAGGCGCGGAAGGTCATGGCGATCGGGATTACCTCCTCCCGGATATAGAAAAACTTTGGTTTCCAGTCATGGAAACTCTTGGGGGGGTTCAGCAATATCTTCTTTGCGGCGCCACGACTGGAGAAAGAATAGAAACCCATATTTCTTTGAAGCTGGTAAAAAGCCCGGAACTTCTCAACCGTAGGCTCAATACCATGAGACCAACACAAGAACTTGAAATGACGAACCCGGACCATCCCGGGAGGGCTCATCTGCGATATATGAAACCCATAAAATTGCAGAATGTGGGCCATAAAATTCGTCGCCGGCAACCGGAAATTACCCTAATGAAAGAAATCTTCGAACAACGTGATGTACCCCGGTGGTGCATCAGCGGCCGTCTGGTTTTGACCGGGGTACTTAGCGTCCCATTCCGGTGGAAACCGGAAACTCCTTGTGATTTGCTCAATAAGACCTGGATCCCACCGGAGAACCGGAACAGGGCCTTCCTCACCAGGAATATCCTCTTGATGTTCTTCAGCCATAGCAAAAGAAGATTCAAGTTTCTCTGGAAGAACTTGAAGATATGAAGAAATATCTTGAAGTCTTGAATATTCCGCAAACAGACTTGAAGATCTGCTACGATGTTCTTCAAGGATGTGAAGATTCTGCAACCGTCTTCTTCAAACTCTGAAGATTCAAAGAAATTCGAGAGGAAGTAAAGGAATAGTAGAAGAGAAAAATGATAAACCTCTCACGTCTCTTCGGATATATATACCCATCGCATTTAATGCGATGGGTAACCGTGCCGAAGTCGCCGCGAGCGAGGCCAATCAGAAAACGCCACGTAAGGCGTGTTTCCCGGAGTGACGGTTACCACGGGCGCGTGAGCCTCACTCTCGGACGGAAATACGATTCGTCAGGGACAAGTTGATGACAACCGTCAGAGGTCAACTCAGTCGTCACCAACCACGATTTTCTTCACCAACCTGTCAGAGTTCAAATTTCGAAGTTTTTCCCGCCATAAATTACAACAAACTTCATGCAGAAGCAACTACGGCCGCACAATGTTAACAGTTCCTTAATAACCCTGCGCGCCTACACAGAAGGACAATAACCCACCTGGAACCAATCCGGTAGTCGCGCCGTTGTAACCAATAAAAGGTTACACGCGCCCCATCTACCGAAGCCAAAGAAACATTTTCCACAACTTTTAAGTCCAGAGCTCCAACCACTTGCCTTGCGCATGGTGCAGCACTGGACTGGGGGGACTTGAAGGGGTATGGTCCCAAAAAAGCCGCGCAAACCTCCGTAAAGGTTGCGCGCGGGACCATACTCCTTATTTAAAAAGCTTCCTATCATTAACCTCGCGCGAATTACACCACATTCCATTTTACGTCGCGCGAGACCTAGACAATAAGAGGCTCCAATAACAACACTTAGCATGCCGAAAGAATACTCAGTCACCTAAACCCCGCGCGAGTCAGTTAACGTGCCCATCAAGACTCGTGCAGGAAAGCAGCGCAAGGCTGCTCCAAAGGTACAAGTGGCAGAAAAGAGCCAATCAACGTCCCTCTGGCTCTGCTCAATCGTGCTCCACGATCATCTGACATGCAGGAGACAAAAAGTACGTAAGGACGCCTACATGGCACCAATCATAAGGCAGAGACAACTGCCCCACGATCTCCACTTACCTGCTGATGGCAGAAAGACGGCCAGGCCGACAACAGTGACACGTGGCTCCAATCACATTGCGCCATCTCCAGAAAGCTCCCAGGAGCCACTAATGGTCGACACCAGTGAGACAAGGAGCATATCTTCCACGTTGTCGCCTTCCGGCCCAAGGCCCATCAGCCCACATCCTCTTACACCTCTCCGGCTATAAATAGAGACCTTCACTTCACAGGTTAAACATTCCATTCCCTCTACTCTCACTTAATACTTAATTATCACCACCAATACAGTCGCTTATTCTCACGCCGGAGCCCGGTTAAGAGGGAAACCCCCACATTCCCCTCTTAACGAGTAACGGTGTTCTGTTTTGCAGATAACCACGGTCATTAAGGAGCTCAGGAAACCATATAGAAGATTAACCATCATGGTAGAAACATAAACCAAACTGATTAGTCTCATAATTAGTTTCGTGTTTCTTCACTATTTTTTAAAAATTACACCATTCACACCAACATTTACAAATGATTCCACCATTAGTATATCATATGTACTAACCATGTAAGTAATTCTACAACCACATGTACTAGTGGTGAAAATGAAACAATTTGTAAAGTTGGTACCATTGATCTAATTTCCAAAAAAATAAGTATGAAAATGGCAAAATAAGTAAATCCCAGGTACTAACCATGTAATTAATTTCTTGATTTTTTAGCTGTCTCCAAATGCATGCGCTAAGCTTTAGCCAGCATTTCAAGCTTAGCCTATGCTTTTCGTCAAAAGCACGGGTTAGTCGGCAAGCTTTCCTAGCCATCTCAGCCAAAAGTGTAGACTAAATTCAACATGTCTAATTAGCATGCAAATCTGATGGGGTTGGTTTTTCGATTAAAGGAACTGAGAGCCAATGACGGACCGAGGAATTATTCCCTGGGTGTGCAAATGAGGGGTTTAACTATATTTTCAAATGATACATTCGGGTTTTTTCTTTAAAAAATACACTATTTTTTTTTTCAAAAAGTGCGCATGTCTGCCCGCCCACTCACCAAGAAACATAGATCCACCCCTCTGCTAAGAGCTAATTACTTTGATAAAGACTAAATTTCAATATACAAATTTAAAAAATTTTGGTCAAATAAAAATATTTTCATTGTTTCCATTTTTATATGCACATGATAAATTTAAAAAAGAAATAAAAAAACATTAACAGTCTTCATGCATAGTGCCATGAAAGATGCTGCAACCAAATAATATTCAAACAACAAATAGAGTATATATATTCTGAATATGTACCTATAAAATCGATCAGAAGACGGCCGTCGCAGACGCGGCCAGCAGGAGAACCGAAGAAAGTTTCGCCGTTAGGTGGCCGAGCAGCCGCTTGTCCAAACATGGCCACTAAAGCACCGGTATCGGAGTTAGAATCACCGAAGTTAAATACTGCCGGAAAGTTACACCCCGGCAAAGATAATATCGACACCGGAAGTAATAACACCGTAACATAAACTACTAGTTTATAGATTGGTTCCATTTCAATAAGTAGAAAATAAATGTACAAATTTAGAATTAATAAGAGTAGAAGAAGGTTTGGTTTAAACTTGAGTTCTTCCTCTTTATAATGTAAGAGTTTTATTTTATACTAATAACTAGTTTAAGAACCCGCGAGGTTCGCGGGTGGACTAAAACACAAATGAGTAAGTTTAATTTATTAAACTAATCGTTTGAACTTATTATGGAAACCTGAAGTTGAAAATTAAAATACAACGAATCATCATACTATAGATGTAACAAAACCGAAAAGATAAGTAAATGAAGCAAATACGTTTTTCTGGTTTGAAATATAAATTGAAAGCCTGTTACTCTAATACTTCTACTTGCTGGAGTTTCGTAACCAATAACCTTGAAGTCGTTTTGACCAATTGAAAAAACAATCATCACCTAACGAAATATGTCCGGCTTCAATTATATCATGCCATCAAACAACACCGTACCTATCGTACACAAACTATGTTCATAGTCTTTAATCTTTTAATAGGCAAAAACGATTGTCATATAATTTGCAAGGTGCATAGCTGTAGCATGTTGGTATGTCATATCACCAAGCCCTAGCTTGTGATATATAATACTGCAAAACACATAATTTATATCACACAAACATGTATTGTTTGAGCTTAATGAATTAAATTTTAACCTCAAACGGATAATCAAAGAGAGTTACTTATCAAAGCCTTTATACAATAGAAAAGTTTGACCAAATTAATCTCGTACTATCATTGACATCTTTTTCCTAGAGGAGGCGAAACAAAATCAATAGCTTGTATTCCCTGAAATTTAACCATAGAAATTCAAGGGGGTCAATTTCAACCAACTCAATTCATCTACCGATCGGGTATTTTAATGGAATCAAGAACATAGAAACTAAAAAGATACAATAAAAAACATTTGTAATAAATATAGATGTGCTTTGACTTTCAACCTCTTAGACTCAACTTTGAGAAATTTTAAAACTTGCAACAGCAACAGCAGTGGGTTTATTTGTGTTGTTTCTTGAAAAAAAGATGTTCACAAATATCGAATTAGGGGAGGGTTTAAATGAGAACGCTAAATATTGTGAGAACCGTGAGAACAAATGAAAAAACCACTTGAACTTGGTCAAAAACAATTCAAATTCAAAAATTTTTTCTACACTTATCATTATTATTCGAATACAATATTAGAAATTTAATTTACACGTTTAAATTTATGTGAATTCGTAAATAAAGAAAGTTTACACATGTGTAAGTTTGCCATTTACACATGTGTAAATCTGTTATATTTACACATGTGTAAAAAATCTAAAAAGAGTGATTTTGAAAGGATAAATGAATGATTTGATGTTGTAAATTATTTTTTTGATGTTGTATCTTAATTACAATGAGTTTTGTATTAAAAAAATGGTTTTGATTGGTTTTTTCATTCGTTCTCACGGTTCTCGCAATATTTAGCGTTCTCAAGATAACCCTCCCCTATCGAATTAAAAGAATATATATGATCCATGCACATACCTTATTGTTGCCCTGTTTTCTTCTCTCTCATCAAAGCAACGCCAATAACATTCATTATGATCTTCATAATGAGAGATCAATAAACTTCAATAGATTTAGTCATGTTGCGGAAAGCCACGTGTCATTTGTAAAATTTTAAATGACTAAAACTTCTAGATATCTTCGGTGGAAATCTTCGGAATAGAACTGACCGAAAGCTTGGCCACATTGACTCCTTCAGGTTGCTTTCTATTATAGTCCCACCATCAATATGAATTTTATCATAAGCACCTCCATAAAAAAACTCCTTTTCTCAAAAGTTGCCTCCACCAAATCAATCTATAAAGAATAATGCAACAGTATCCCACCAAAACTACAGAAAAAAAAAAACAATATAGAGCACTAAAACTAAAACAAATACAACCAAGAATCTTCTGGTTTGGCCCCGTGATTCAGCCAAGAATCTTCTGGTTCAGCCGAATCTGGATGTTTAGGTGTAGATATTATAAGATGCGGCGATAGCCAGAGCTAATGTTTGTAGGACGGAAAAGGAGTTATATATGAGTTCAAACACAACTTCGGGTGCATGAAATTTGGGTAAACAGAAATTGTTGATGGAGCAATCCTTTCATCAGTTTGGGCAAAATATTCCCACATGCATACTATCAACAATCAGATTATATAAAACATCTAATCCATTTTAAAAAATACAGTTTCAGATATTTATATGATATATTTACCACTCACCAACAACACTATTTAAGATCTATACCAGGCAATGTTAGTGAAACGATGAAACATAACCCACGCCCCATCCCTTTAACTCAATTTCCATAAGATGTTGGACCTGGTCTGCCCATTTCAAGGTTTCAAAGGCGAAATACTAAACCTTACACCTTAATTAAAAAATTTAATCGTAATTATGTCATAGATCTGAAGATTCTAAAACTTCTTGGATGCAAATTTGAAGTGAAATTTACGCTAAATACACTAAAATTTCTATAGATAAACAAAGAAGCTAACAATTACCAAGTGCAGGCGTGCATATAGCATCTTCTGTTCTAGCCACTTGTACAGACATCTCATAGTCATATATAACTAACTACTCATGGACTTTGATGCATATTTGAAGTAAAGTCAACTTACCAGAGCATTACATCTTACATTAACTCTTAATCAAGCAAAATATAACAAATCAACTTAAGCTAAAAACTAATATAAAAGGTAAAAGAGAGAAATTGGTCTAGAGATTAGAATATATACAAATATACACTAAAACATCAGTATCAATGCAATTTACCTTCCACAAAAGTCAACATTTATCTTCAAGATGAGATGTGGGTTCTTACTTAACTCTTCGCATAACCTAGAAAGTGTAACCATAAATTTAAGTTCTTGACAATAAAAAAAATTCAACTAATACTCCCGTATCTATGTACACATAGGAGGTATCTTCATACTTATTTTGAAATTTATTATAATGCAACATTATCATATTAACGCGCGGCGCAATTCGAAAACATTCCATTGGTACAACATGACCCGACAGCAAAACTATGCATATACTATACGGAGACGAAATACATGATTTAAAAAAAACATATACCTTAATGACCCGCTTCCAGATGATAACTCAAAACGGTGCCTCAAGAGATTCATCCCACACATCTGCACTACCAACAGAGGCATCTTCGGCATCTTCCTCCATTGACAGCCTGATGTACTCTCGATGAGCAAACCGATCCCACTCTGTTAACGTTGGATTCTCACGTTCCTGTATTATAAAAATGTTGATACAATTTGTCAAAATAAATAAATAACCCAACGATTACTTATTTAGCAAGCCATTTACATTTCATAATCATAATGAAAAAAAGCTCCATATAAAGACATAATATTTAAAAAAAATTGCGCCTGTGGAAAACTCAATGCATCGGCTAACATCAGCTCTTGGCGTCCACAATCCTCACTTTCTAAAAATTGATTCCTAGTTATGCAAGATACATTTGCTGAGACTATAGCTACGTAGACCATCAAAAACCCACATATATACATATTTTACTGACAAAAGCAAACTGTGAAGACATAGCTCAAACAATTATGACCCATCTCGCTTGAACACAATACAAACATTGTATTAGTGACTATATTTGTTTCATGAATATAAAAAAAGAAAAGCATGCCCTCACCTGAATTTTCCTAACCCATACTTATAGACAAAATAAATTCATATGAAAAAACATATTCTATCATCAACTTATTAAGGCCATGTGATTTAAATGGAAATAAAAAAACCTTCGTTTTGGTCTCACGCTTCACATCTAACTGCTTAACTTTGAGGGTGAGATGTCCAGCAAACCGCTTAACTTTGTTTTGGTCTCACGCTTCACATCTAACTGCTTAACTTTGAGGCACCCTACAGCAAAAACTATGCATATAGTATACGGAGACGAAATACATGATTTAAAAAAAACATATACCTTAATGACCCGCTTCCAGCTGATAACTCAAAACGGTACAAAACAGAATTCAATACAAAACTTTTAGGCACAATCAAAACATCATAAATTCAATACAAAAACAGAATAATCAAAATCAACCGCTACAAAACGTACCATCCATGAAGCCGCTTGTGAAGATTAATGGTGTACTTTCTCGTCACCACCTCTTCCTTCATTCCTTTAGTCTTCTCCACCATTGTTTCACCTCTAAAAACTACACCTTACCTGCAAAAAACGAAAAGTAATTTAGCATTCGATTTAACAGTTCTGAATCGATTTTAAACGTGAAAACTATGATCAATACAGAAACGAATTGATTCAATTGATAACAGATTGATCAACTGAGATGTGTGTGTTAGATAGAGAGAGAGAGAGATAGGAACCTATGGTTTGGAATCTGTAGCAGAGGAGGAAATTTGCTACAGATCAAAAACATATTCAATCTCATTAATTTGCAGATCTTAATCCAACATCAAATAAACCTAAAACGTAAGAGCATCAGAATAACATATTCAAAAATAAGCCCTAAAAATTTATACAACATCGTAATTTTAGTCAATATAAGAAAACCCTAATATAAGAGCCATAAAAATTGATACAAACCAGAATATGCACAAAAGATTCATATGATTATTTATGATATTCACACCAAATCGACACAAAATCGGGGATTGAATCAAAAACATATTAAAAAAAAAACCCTAAAATTTGCTACAGATCAAAAACATATTCAATCTCACTAATTTGCAGATCTTAATCCAACATCAAATAAACCTAAAACGTAAGAGCATCAGAATAACATATTAAAAAATAAACCCTAAAAATTTATACAACATCATAATTTTAGTCAATATAAGAAAACCCTAATATAAGAGCCATAAAAATTGATACAAATCAGAATATGCACAAAAGAGTCATATGATTATTTATGATATTCACAGCAAATCGACACAAAATCGACATATAATTGGGAGGCATACACCAAAGAATCAAACATTCAGAAGCATACACCAACCTTGATCTTTTTCTCTACTTGCGGGGAATTGAAAAACCCGATCCGTCAAAAACTTATCAGATGAAGATCGATCGGCTGGATCGGGGGCCTCTCCGTTAGGGTTTCAAATAGGAAATAAGATGAAAACTTGAAGAATGAAAAGGAAATTAAACGTGAATAAAACTTCAAGATCTGAAAGCAGGTTGAAGATGATAAAGATACCTAGATTAGAGTTTTTGTTTTTGAGACAATTGAAGAAGTATGAAATCGCCAGAGAATTGAAGAAGATGATAATTAGGGTTTTTGAATAATGCGTGTTTGAGAAGCCGCTTGTAAAGGAAAAAGAAGTGAAAAGAAATTGCCGCTCAAAATCAATCTGTGAGGAATATGACATTGACAGGTGGCAAGTAATGGTTTAAGCAAATGCCAAGTGGCACTAAAATGTATTGTTTTAATATAGATAATAGATGATATAACACTTATACTTAATAGTCAATGTTGATTATTCTAATGTCATTCTTGAACAATATGCAACAAAGAAAGATATAGTATTTATTATTTTTAAATATATATATAGGGTTAGGATATAATAGAAAGTTTATTTTACTAAAAAAGCTAGTAAGTAATCTTGACCATCCATTTATTTAATCAATAGCTAAGATTAAATGAGGGAAATTGAAGGGAAGAAAAGAGGCGCATGAGTTTGTTTATGGGTATTCTAGTCAATCCAAGGCAATAGTTACTCTCTCCTCCAATTCCCCCCCCCCCCCCCATATTTTAAACGTTAATAACTCTTTCATACGACATTATTTTTTTTATAAAAATTGCACCAAAAAAACGAGCGTTTTTTTTTATCTTTAAAACGAGTATATTATTGCTATATTTTGGAAAAAAAATTTCTAAAACCCAGTTGCATAAAACGCAATGGAAAAAAAACCTAAAAAATGACATTTTTCTAAAACGTAATGCACCAAAAACACAAATAAAAGTCTTAATTTGTAAAACGCAATGGCTAGAAAACACAAAGAAATGTCTTATTTCTAAAACGCAATAGCCTAAAAACACAAAAGAAAGTGTACTTTCTAAAACGCAATGGACCGAAAACACATAAAAATGTGTTTTACCTAAAACGCAATGCACAAAAACACAAAGAAATGTCTTATTTCTAAAACGCAATGGCCAGAAAACACTTAAAATGTCTGTTTTCTAAAACGCAATGAACTGAAAACACATAAAAATGTGTTTTACCTAAAAGGCAATGCATCAAAAACACAAAGAAATGTCTTATTTATAAAACGCAATGGCCAGAAAATACTAAAAAATGTCTCCTTTCTAAAACGCAATGGCCTAAAAAACAAAAGAAAGTGTTCTCTCTAAAACGCAATGGACTGAAAACACCTAAAATTGTGTTTTACCTAAAACGCAATGACTAAAAACACTTAAAAATGTGTTTTTCTAAAACGCAATGGCCAGAAAACACATAAAAATGTCTTAGTTCTAAAACGCAATGGCCTAAAAACACCAAAGAAACTGTTATCTCTCTCTAAAACGCATTGAACCAGAACAATAGTTTTGTCTGTGAATTGTCTGAACCAGGAAGTAGAGATCAAAAGGCTGTCTACGAATGCAGTTTTCCAAAGGCAATTTACAGAAAAATAAATGTTCAACCCTAGCCAGGGGCTGCCGCCACTGGGACTGCCCCCGGACCCCCGCCAAGATCGTAAAACGCAATGACTAAATCAAAAACCCAGATCATAAAAATGAAATTAAAGAATTTCTTACATGGATCGAAGCCGATTTCTTCAACGATTGACGAAATTTGAATGATTCAAACACTTATCAGCGATTGAATCGAACGGATCGAGTGATTATCTTCAAAATCGCCGGAAAAAACGAGATTTTGTATGAAATTAAACTGGGTTTTCTTCAAAAAAAACTGAAGAACACGTTGATCGGTGTTTGAATCATTGATTGGTGCAAAAATCGCACAATAGTGTAGTGATTATTGAGATAGAAAGTGAAGAAATGGTTGAAGATGGTGAGTTTTGAAAATGGTGGGTTTTGAAGTTAGTGTGGAGAGGAAGGAAGAAGAAATTATAAGATTGACTAAAATACCCTTCCTCTTTATTTTAAATTTTGCCACATATTCCAATCCTATTGTTTCATATCTTTCCTAGCCAAAATAAACTTCCTATTTGATCCTAACCCTATATATATATATATACAAAATTACACATTTGAAAAAAAAATAAAAAAAAAATTAAAATGTTGATTACGATGTAGTTATTTATAAGCTAAATCCATATAAATAATGAATATGTGACAAGTCAGTCAAATGTTTGACGTTGAATGTTTATAAAAAAAAATGATTTTTGTGGGGATGATTTGCAGGAATTCGAAAGCGGTACTTGATGTGTTACTGCTCAAAGAAAAGGAACTGCTTTTGGTCTCGATTTTAGGCGAGTTAAAGAGCATGATGATGGTTTTAACTCGTTTACTTGGACCAACCCACTTTTCAAAAATTAGATATCCTTAAATTTTTGGGCTAGCTCCGCCATTAGACCAACCCACTTTTCCAAAATAGTCATCTGAAGCCTCTTTTGGAGAGGTCTCACTAAAACCAAGCAGTTGAAGCTTTTTTAGAAGAGGCTTCAATAATCAACCAATTAAAAACGACACGTGACAATTTTTGTTTGATGTCTCTCTAGAGATGCTACACCTGCTGTAGCCTCTCCGCCTTTTCTCTTTTTTTTAGAGTAAATTACAAAAATCGTCCTTTATGTATGTCACTTATTGCAAATTGTGTCCTTTGTATTTTCAATAATTACAGAAAACGTACTCGATGTTTGCAAACCCTTGCAAGTTATGTCATTTAGCCCTAACTCAGTTAATTTTTTTGATTAAATCTGACCAAATGGACCCCTCATGAGGGTATTTTGGTCATTTTACTCTCATGTGGGGTCCATTTGGTCAGACTTAACCACAAAAATTAACTGAGTTAGGGCTAAAAGACATAACTTGCAAGGATTTACAAACATCGAGTACATTTTCTGTAATTATTGAAGACAAAGGACACAATTTGCAATAAGTGACATACATAAAGGACGATTTTTGTAATTTACTCCTTTTTTTTATTACCATGATTTTAAACGGTCATAATTTTTTCATACGATAATATTTAAAAAAAAACAAATTACACCAAATTAAAGATAATCTTATCATAGTTACGTATTCCTCATAAACACGCCTCCAAAAACTTTGCGAGTTGCCGGTATCATGGTTAAGTATTCCTCAGAAACGTCGATCTAAGCTCATCCTAAAGCCGCTTCCTCGATCATTGTTCTTGCATAGGGGCTAGCCGCCATGTGGGCATCACGCTCCCTTTCCCACACGCTCTTATGATAAGTAGCCTGATATCTTTACAGTAACCCGAATAAGGAATTATGCATTGAATGGCTTGTAGGTTATAGTGTTTTACATTTCCATCATATCTATTTTTATTTTTGTGATAATTGACTTTAAAGACAATTTTAACTCATCCTTCTGCTTGAACTTAAATAAGCCGGTTTGGCTTGAAAACTCTTAACGAGCTATAGTTTGAGCTCGAGCACGGATGAAGATCAAGCCAACTCAAATATTTTCAAATTTTGTATTTCTTACACCTATTAAATAAATAATAACAAAAAGAGTAAATCTTGCACATTATCAATAAATATTAATGAATGGCCTTTTTACCCTATAAAAGTTAGGTTCCTTAAATTGCCTACTTAACCTTAGTGAGCCAAACGAGAGCCAACCAACCAACTGATTTCGAGCAAGCTTCAAACATGATATATTTAAACAACCCTACACAAAAATAATGTTTTTTTATACTAAAACATGCATCCGCATCTTGTATCTTATGCATAAAAAGTTGCATGATACATATATATATTTTTTTTACAAATTGCAATGAATCACTTGTCAAATCTAAACTATTTAAACCAAAACCACCAAAGAGCATATGATAATGTTACCAACATACTTTTTTAATTTGTTTAACCACTGAAACCATGATATCTGGGGACAAGCAGGGGCGTACCTAAGTGTTAGCGTGGGTGGGCGGGCGCACCCCTTGAATAAAAAATTTTTAGTGTATTTTTAGGCAAAAAATCCGACCGCACCCCTTGAAAATATGCTTGAACCACTCATCCGCACCCCCAACAAATAATTCTTGGGTCCGCCACTGGGGACAAGTACAATAATATAAAATAGTAAACTTCCGTTTTGCTTCCTGTGGTTTGGTCACTTTAATGGTTTTGCCCCAAACCTTTAAAAATAGCTATTTTACTCCCTGATCTGTCAAGCTTATCTCCATTTCACTCCCCGCCCCTAACGTCATCCAATTCAACTGTTAAATCCTTGTCACATGCCCCTCACATGAGGGACATTTTAGCCTTTTCCCATCCCAATTAATAAAGATTTAATTATTTATTATTAAGTTATGCAGATTCTAAAAACCAAGTCTATCTCTTCCACCCTTACCATCTATATCTCTCTCTCTAAACCCAACATCTTCCTCAAAGATTCCGGTCACCACCACAATAGTTCCGGTAAACCACCGCCACCACAGTTATTCTGTCAAACCGCCACCACCACCTCGTCATTAGAGCCACCACAACTAACACTCATTCGTCTAGAAAGTGGTTCACAGTCAACTCGTTTTGGGCACAATTTGGGGGTTGAAGCCATGTGAAAAAACAGATCTGATGGTGACAGCAGATTCCTTAGGTGGTTGCTACCACCACTCTCTCTCTCTACATCTGCCACCACCACTCTCTGGATTGTTAATATAGATCAATGGCGGATGCTTATGGTGGCTTTGCCTTCATGGGTGGCGCCATGTCTGTCTGTGGCAAAGCAAGCCACAGAGTACATCTATAAGCAACTGACTGACTAAATAGAAAAAGGCGAGAATACGTATTACAACTCATTACTATGAAACAAATCTACATTACACACAAAGCCATTTAGACAAAAACTTCCCTTTCAAGAAATCACACATAAAGGAAAGTAATCTAAAGCATCCGCCGTAGGTTTCAGATCTGGTCGTCGGAGTTTATACACTATGGGTTTCGAGTGATGGAGATGATTTGATGTGGCCGCCAGAAGTTTCAGATCTGGCCTCCGATTTGGTGGCTGGGGTTTGCTCAGATCTGATGAAGAGGATGAAGATGAAGATGACTAGAGTTTCGTGTTATGAAGATGATGCTAATGGTGGTTGTGGTTGGTATTGGTGGTGTTAGTGATAACGGTAGTTATGACGGATGGTTCTGCACATATATGGTGATATAGGAAAACAAAATTGAATTTGGAATTTGGAATTACTCTGCAGATGGCAATTGGGTACCTGTTAAGACACGATTAGACCTGTTTAACTGAAAAATACATCTCTTTGACTTTTTTAATTTTTAAAATAATTAAAATTACAATGTTAGTATCTATCATTTATTCATCTTTGTACATAAAAGATAAAACTGTTTTATAAACATGAGGTAGAAAGTAGTTAAACGAGTCGTAATCATGTTTGAAACTTATGTTGTGCGCGCCGTCAGAAACCTGTTAAACCTGTTAAGACACGATTTGTCAGCCTTAGGTGGTGCTTATCTTTTAGTGTAAAATGTTAATAAATATAAAATATGTTAAAAAACATAGGATGGGAAAAGACTAAAATGCCCCTCATGTGAGGGGCATGTGACTAGGATTTAACAGTTGAATTGGAAGGCGTTAGGGGCGAGAAGTGAAATAGAGATAAGTTTGATAGATCAGAGAGTAAAATTGCTATTTTTAAAGGTTTGAGGCAAAACCATTAAAATGACCAAACCACATGGAGCAAAACGAAAGTTTACTCAATATAAAAAGACATATTACATGCATTATTAGTACATGATAAATAGGGCAATAGCAATATATGATACATAGTGCAATAATAATCAAAACTACTTGAACCGAAACCAAACAACATACACCAAAACCGGACTCTATTATCCAGCTTGGTTATGTTTTTTGGTTCTTGTTTATTTAGTTTCGTAGTTTATTTAATAGACTCACTAATATAACTCCCTTAAGCTAGCCTTTCCATGGAAAGCCATCTTTAATGGAACATTTGGATCAGAGTACGTCCCGTTAACGATTTGACTGTACACCCATCGGTTAGCCGCCTCAGTATAGTGAGTCCCGTCCCAACTGATCCGTGATGACGGGTCTTCACAAGAGTTTGCGATGATTTTTGTACTATTCACTGTTTTTGACCTCCCACACTTCATTGCGTTGTCGAAGTTGTACTTTCCTCCGTACCCACAACACACCAAGAACGGATCACCGAATCCTGTGATTTCGAAGTCAGTACTAAAAGAAGAGATCTATGATGAATAGCCAAATTTGGATATAAACAGGTCTAATAATAGTATGGTTTTGACTCATTTTGTTACCCAAACCACCCCCATCTTTGTACTATTTATTGTTCTGGGTTTGCTATTTTGTCAATCGAAAAACATTTTTTAGAAAGAGTAAATTGCCAAAATCGTCTCTGAGGTTTGGGTATGTTTGTCATTTTCATCCAAAACAATTTTTTTTTACCATATAGTCCTTCACTTTTGAAATTTTTTGTCACTTTCATCCAAACATCTTACTTTTTTGCCAAAATCGTCTCTGATATTTGAGATTTTCTGTCATTTTCATCCAAATGTTTGATGGAAAAAATAAAGCAAATTAGATTTTTGGATGAAAATGACAAAACATCCCAAAAGTAAAGGACTATATTGTACAAAAAAATTGTTTTGGATGAAAATGACAAAAATGCCCAAACCTCATGGACGATTTTGGCAATTTACTCTTTTAGAAAAGATTGATTATGCAATTTTTATTAGACAATTAACATCTTATAAAGCAAGAAAAATTCACTAAATGCAAACATACTTATATACACAAAAAATAAATAAGAATTTAATTATTACAATGACACGTAAAAAGCGCCTCAGTTTTTTTTTTTCGCTTAGGGGCCCCAAAATGGTTGAGTGCCACATATAACCACTTTAAAACAAATCATAACACAGGATAAAAACAAAAACGTACCGAGCTCTTTTGATCGGGCAATGAGTGAATATTTAACTGAATAGATATCAACATAGGTGATTGCAGCTAAACGAAGATCCTTTCGGAGTTGGATTACGGCTTCCTTGAGTTTCTGGTTAAAATATAGTGAAACATCATTAATCTGGGCGGCACAACCATATTCATCCATTTGTGCTGCCGTGATCGCCTGAGTATCCAAGACATATGGCAAGCAACCAGTCGGCCCTGTGTTGTGTATCCAAAATGCTCTACCACCAAGAGCATACACCTTCTGTTTTTCGAGAACCAAATTACGAGTTATTTACTTTTGAATCAGTCTACCCCGACCAAACGAGGAAAAAAAGCTAGCTAAAAATGAAACTTGTAAAACGGGTTATCTTCTCTTTTTTAAATGACTAACTCACACACCCTTTATTAGGGAGAGACACGTTTACAACACACCTTGATAGCATTAGACTTCAAGCCCTTTAGTAACCTACTAAGTATATAGTGTACAAATTTTTTACTTGTTTGACCTTAACTTGTTACCTTACAAGTATGACCCGTACATTTTTATTTGAGTTAAATGTCATTTTAGTCCCTGTGGTTTGGGTCATTTTGTCAGTTTAGTCCAAATGTTTCATTTTTCGCCCGTGTGTTAACTTACAAGTATGACCCGTACATTTTTATTTGAATTAAACTGGCAAAATGACCAAAACCACAGTGGCTAAAATGACATTTAACTCTTTTTATTTTATTTTATTTTATTTTAGTTGACACGTTAACCATTTAATATAGACAAGTATAAACATGACTAAAAGTATAATAAAAACATGTTTTGACCAGTTACATAACCATCAATTCTCACCTTAATAATAGTCGTAAATTGTGATATAACATCAGGAACGTAAGCTTTAACTTGTTCACTAGACATACTATCTAGATACCCAGCGATGAGATCGTTTAGGCCTATATCAAACGTGTACAACGCGCTTGAAAACTTGGACTCCTCAGGAAACAAGTCCTTATAGATGTCTCCTGCATCATGGTTAGTGTCACATCAAACGCTCATTTATGTTAATGAGTCAAGAATGAGTACCTTTTTGACGGATTATTTGGGATTTTTGTTTGAAATTGTTGAATTCAGCATATTGAACATCTAAGGAAATCGGGCTAAAACCGCTTTGAAAAATGGTAGTGTTTTGACGCCGGATTGTGGATCCAATAGTTGCAAAATTGGCTCCATGGCTAAAATTTGTACCCATTGAATCCAAAAATGCACTAAGATATGGTATTCCTAAACCTTCAGCTGAAAATTGAAAGAGATTATAAATATCAGAAAATGGACTATGGAGAGTGGGGGCTTAGGTTGGGCTTTGAGCGACAAGTGGCAAGCTGGTGGGGTCACATGCATGGTGCGGCGTGGCGTGGCGAGGCTGCTAGCTGGGTGTGGGTTGGCGTGGGCAGCCATGTGTTATTTGTTTTTTTTTTAACTATTTAAATTTTATTTTAACTAAAACAGAATACTAAATATAATTTAAAAAAACTACAAATAAAATTAAGAAAAAAATTACATAAAATAATAAAAAAAAGAAAAATAAATACTTCAAGATTTGCTCATATAATATTTCTTTAAGATTTCTTGTTTCATCTTCGACGTCAATTTCAATTCTGGGCGTGATCGACATTCATGGCGAGAAAAAATTGTAGTAAGGGGGCAGTATTTATAGGGTAAAAAAAAGAATTTTTTTAATTTAACTAGCCGTTTGGCTAACGGCTACCCCAATGAGCGTTTGATGTAACACTAGCCAGCTCACCTCGCCCCCGCCCAACGCCGAACTTTATAGCGACGCTGGCTGGGCAACACCAAGCCAACGATGGCACGAAGTGGGCTACGTCCCAACCAACGCCACCACTCCCCGCAGTTAGGTGATTTTTAGTGAAACAATTAAAAGACTTGATTTAATTAATTAATTAATTACTATATATTGTGTAAAGTTACGACAAGCATGTACCTATGAAATCGATTATAAGACGGCCATCACAAACACGACCAGCAGGAGAACCGAAGAAGGTATCGCCGTTAGGTGGAAGAGCAGCATTTTGTCCAAACATCGCCACTAAAGCGCCAGTATCGGAATTGGAATCACCGAAGTTAAAAATGGCCGGAAAATTATGCTCCGGCAAAGAAAATGTGGACATTGGAAGTAATATTAATGTAACAGATATTATTAACTTCCAAATCAGTTCCATTCTGTCTGTGAGATCCCAAAGAAAGAAAGTTTGATAATTTATAAAGTGTCGGTGAGATCCCATAAGTAGCAAGTGCAACTCAACAATGGGGTTTTGAGTTTTTGTCTTTTTTCATGCAATAATGGAAATAAAGTTAACTACCTTTCTTTTTACGTTGCGTGTCGCGACGAAACCCAGCAAATGATAATGTAAAACAAATGTGATTTGAAAATAAAGCATGTTGTTTAAAAAGTCAAACCATTAGAATGGTTTAGTTTATCGTTGTATCGTTTATAATAGAGTAAATTGCCATTTTAGTCCCTGAGTTTTGTCCAAATATGCCAGTTTAGTCCAAATAGTTTTTTTGTGCATCTGGGTCCCTAACTTTTACATTTTGCTGCCATTTTGATCACAATGCCTAACTCCATCCATAAACCCCATCTGTAACCAGGGGTATTTTGGGGATTAACTTAAAAAATATTTTCAGTTGCCATTTTGATCCAATTCCAAAAAATCAAAAAAATTCCAAAAAATCAAAAAAATCAAAAAAAATTCCAAAAAATCAAAAAAATTCCAAAAAATCTAAAAATCAAAAAAATTCTAAAAAATCATAAAAATTATAAAAATTCAAAAAAATTCTAAAAAATCATAAAAATTCTAAAAAATTCAAAAAAATCTAAAAATCAAAAAAATTCTAAAAAATCCAAAAATCATTAAATGTTTCGGCACGAACCGTTTCGACCCGTACCGTTTCGAACCCGAACCGTTTCGAGCCGAACCGTTTCGACGCGAACCGTTTCGACGCGAAGCGTTTCGACCCGTACCGTTTCGAACCGTACCGTTTCGACGCGAACCGTTTCGAACCGAACCATTTGGACCCGTACCGTATCGAACCGAACCGTTTCGACACGAACCGTTTCGAACCGAACCGTTTGGACCCGTACCGTATCGAACGCGAACCGTATCGAACCGAACCGTTTGGACCCGTACCGTATCGAACCGAACCGTTTCGACCCGTACCGTTTCGAACCGTGCCGTTTCGAACCGTGCCGTTTTGAACCGTACCGTTTCGACCCGTACCGTATCGAACCGAACCGTTTCGACGCTAACCGTTTCGAACCGTACCGTTTCGACCCGTACCGTATCGAACCGTACCGTTTTGACGCGAACCATTTCGAACCGATACGGTACGGGCTCGAAACGGTTCGGTTCGAAACGGTTCGCGTCGAAACGGTTCGGTTCGAAACGGTTCGCGTCGAAACGGTTCGGTTCGATACGGTACGGGTCCAAACGGTTCGGTTCGAAACGGTTCGCGTCGAAACGGTACGGTTCGAAACGGTACGGGTCGAAACGGTTCGCGTCGAAACGGTTCGCGTCGAAACGGTTCGGGTTCGAAACGGTACGGGTCGAAACGGTTCGTGCCGAAACATTTAATGATTTTTGGATTTTTTAGAATTTTTTTGATTTTTAGATTTTTTTTGAATTTTTTAGAATTTTTATGATTTTTTAGAATTTTTTTGAATTTTTTATAATTTTTATGATTTTTTAGAATTTTTTTTATTTTTAGATTTTTTTGAATTTTTTGAATTTTTTTTGATTTTTTGGAATTATTTTTTAGGGTAAATTACTTTTTGAGTCCCTGTGTTTTAGTGGTTTTAACTAGTTGAGTCCAAAAGCAAAAAGTTTAACGACCTGAGTCCCTATAAGCATTTTCTTTAACCATTTGAGTCCAAATTTCTAACTCCATCCATTAAGTCAGTTAACTACAAGGGCAATTTGGTCATTTACACACAAAGTACAAGTCTTATATGCACAAGAGTATAAGGAACAAGTCTTTAATGCATAAATTTTTAATATATAATATATCTATATAAAAATAAATTATATATATGTAGAAACTCTGCAACCAGTCAACCACTCTCACACACACTCTAATCTCTCTCTACCACCATCGCCATACCACCCCCACCACCGAACCACCACTGCACCACCATCATCTCTACCGCACCATTATCAGCACCACCACACCACCATCATCCTCACCATCGCGCGACCATCCCCACCATCGCACAAACTCAGACCGTCAACCACCTACACACAAACCACTTTCCCTCTATCACCACTTTCCCTCTATCACCACCACCATCTCACACCATTGTCGAGAACCCTTCACCACCGTCTCGCCGCCTCGCCACTACCACCCCCACCACTGCACTGCCATCATCCCCACCAAGTTGTCCGGTACATAAAACCAAAAATTACCCAAATTCTAACTAAAAAATCAAACAAATCATGTAGGCTGAGCTCACCTCCACCATTATCACCACCCTCCCCACCATCATCCCCACCACCGCACCACCCCCATACCCTTCCCACAGATCAGATCATGTAGGCTGACGTCAGCGTTGTTCTTCAGATTAGAACTACGGTCGTCTGTGGCGGAGATATTGATCGGAGGTGAGCATAATCTTTGTGTTTTATTTGGTCAAGTACATAATCTGATTAGCAATATCGGTTTTAGACTCAAATCCATGTGTAATCACATATCCATGGATGCTTCTACCTTGTCTAATATCTTTCAGATCAGAAAATGCAGAAACTATGGTCAAAACAGTCGCTTCGTTTTCGGTCAAACCGGATCTTCTCATGTTGTGGAATAATTTGATTGCTTCACGAGCAAGAGTTGGGGTCTGGTGATCTATGTTGTGGAATAATTTGTGGGATGAGAGAGAGGGGTTTTAGAGAGATAGAGATAGAGAGAGAGAGAGAGAGGGGTTTTAGAGAGAGAGAGATAGTGGGTTAGAGAGAAGGAGTTGGGGTCTGGTTCTGGAGATGAGATGTAGAATTTTTAGGTTTTAGGTTTTTAAAGGGTAAAGAAGAAGATATAGGGGAGGGGCATTTTAGTCTTTTAATAGAAAACTAACAGAAAATATGGATGGTGTTAGAAATTTGGACTCAAATGGTTAAGAGAAATGCTTATAGGGACTCAGGTCGTTAAACTTTTTGCTTTTGGACTCAACTAGTTAAAACCAATAAAACACAGGGACTCAAAAAGTAATTTACCCTATTTTTTATTTTTTGGAATTTTTTGGAATTTTTTTGATTTTTTGGAATTGGATCAAAATGGCAACTGAAAACATTTTTTAAGTTAATCCCCAAAATACCCCTGGTTACAGATGGGGTTTATGGATGGAGTTAGGCATTATGATCAAAATGGCAGCAAAATGTAAAAGTCAGGGACCCAGATGCACAAAAAAAACTATTTGGACTAAACTGGCATATTTGGACAAAACTCAGGGACTAAAATGGCAATTTACTCTTTATAATACCAAATAAACACTTTATTTTGAGTACAATTTTGTTTTTATCAAAACTTATAACGGAATGTCGATGGAAAAAATCAAGCACAGCTACGTACTTAATTTTTAGAAAAAAGTTATAAACGCAAATTATTAAAGAAGTATCAAATTATTTAATAAATTAATATGTGTTCTAAAAAAGAATTATTAAAAAAGGTAAAGAAAATATATGGTTTTAAAAAATAAAAAAATTAAAATATGTTAGTGAAAGTAAATATAATAATAAACTAATATAACATATTAAATAAAAAGATAATAAAAAGCTACATATTATTTTAAAAATAAAGTTATTATTCATCGTCACTCGTTAACTATATATACTAGTTGATTTCCCCCTCGCTTCGCGACGGGATCTCGATTGGTATTGATTCGGTTTGTTTCCGTACCAACACAATACATGTATTCGGTATAACAATCAACATCTGCTCTACATAGACCGAAAACCATAAAACGAACACGGAGTCAATATCGATGTTGTTCGGTCCGGCTAAATATGGTACAATACAGTACAGTAGTGATATAGTATCAGTTTAAATATGGTACAATACAGTACAGTAGTGATATAGTATCAGTTTATTTAACTAAAAATATAAATATAAATACCGGTACCATATATATATATATATAGGGCGGAACCTCCCATGGAACACCAACAAGAGATCCCGGTGGAAGTTGAAACTCCTCAAACTAATGCCAATGAGCCTTCTTTTCTCCTTCCAAGGGAGGTAGAAGAATGGCTCGCCGACATTTGAGGAGAACCGCACTCGGAAGAAGGAGTTCAAAAAGGCCTTGTTTAACCAAGATTGATTACTTCTTGGAAATTTTGCTTAATTAAAATAAAGTAAAGGCTAGGACTCCATGGTTTGTTATTTCTTTGTTTTATCTAGTTTAATTTAGGATTATGTAAGTTCTCTCTATGATGAAATGAAATGGTGGTTTTAAGGTTTGGATGGTTTGTAATGAAAAGGGGAACGAGAAAAATGATCCCATGCACAAGAACGAGGCAACCCAACAATTTTCTCCATTTCAGAAGGTTAAACACGGGCCGTGCCCAACCAACACGGCCCCGTGTCGAATCACCTGCAGAAAACGCCCAGTACAGGTACCTGGACACGGGCCGTGTTCACCCAACACGCCCCCGTGTCCAGACTTCTGTTTCTCTTATTTCAATTTTGTTACTGGCACTTGAACACGGGGCCGTGCCCGGATAACACGGGGCCGTGTTCAGTGCCCAGTAACACAATTTTTTGCTTTTTAAACACTATTTTACACATCTAATCAACCTAAAAATTTATTTTTGGGACACATTGAGGACAATGTGTAATTTAAGTGTGGGGGGATGCTAAAACCTTGAATTTTGCAAGTCCTAAATACAAGCCCTACACAAAACTCTATTGGAACCGCCAATCACCCCAAATTTTTTTCAAAAAAAAAAAATTTATTTTTTTACTTGTCTAGGCTTAACTCGGGAAATTCAAGTCCTCAAAAAGGTTATATTTTTACAAATTTACAACCGATAGCGTAGTGATAAAAAGAACCTACGTAAGAAAATTATGAAAAGGCATGACAAACTTATTTAAAATTTGATTATATACTTGATCACATAAAAACCCATTCCCACAAAAGTGAGTTTTGAGCCTTTATTGAGCACACAATTACATATCATTTGACTAAATGCTCATTTTTCGTTTCTTGTGTGAATAGCCGCTTGGTTCTTACGACTCTAGAACTTGCCATGACAATACATTCCCGGTCCTTATCAACTTAAACCCGAGTAAGTAAATGATAGAGGCATTAGGACTAACCTTTTTCATTTCTACACCATTATTTTTCTTTTTTTTTTTACCACCTACCCAAAAATCCCCCTAGTTAGCCCCTTTGAGCCTAAACCTTTTCGTTTCATCACCCACCAAAACTTTTTTTTTCATTTTTAACCCTTTATTTTAGTAACAAAGTTCGGTTCTTCTTAAAAAAAAAAAAAAAAAAAAAAATTGATAATGATGAAGCAAAAAGAAAATAAACAAACAAAGTAATCAAAAATAACTTTGTTTGAATAAAAGCTTCATCAAAATAAAAAAGTTGCAAAAATGCGAAAACCGACACTTGTTACGCTTTTAGCCCTTTTTCTACTAATCACTAACCCAACCACCTACCTTTAACCCTAGCCAACCCTTAACCTACAAAGTCCTCTTGATATCTACAAAGGTATAAAAGTTAAAAAGGAGGAGGATTGATTTCTTGGCAAGCCTATGGTAGGAATAAGTTCCATGCCGCTCTCGAGTGATTCACTAAAAATACACCTTCGGCCGAGTGTGAGTGATTTCCCCGCGAGGTATGTGAACTTGTATATAAATAGAATTTTCAAAAAGGCATGTTATGCCCAAATAAGTAATTTCTTTTATGAACAGTTCTAAATAAATCATTACGAATAGGAATGTAAATAAATAAAAATAAAACCCAAAAAAAGATCTTGGAAATCCCGACACTCTACGACAAGCCCAAAACCTTCTCTTCTACCTATTCCATTTGGGAGTGTAAGCCACATATTAAAGAGTTTTGCTTGAGGACAAGCAAAAGCTCAAGTGTGGGGGTATTTGATGTGTATAAAATGCAACATATAAATTACATCAAATGAGGTATAAAACTAACCCTTTTTTAGTGCTAATATTGGAAAAAGAGTGTTTTTGTCTTCCTTTTGTATTTTCAGGATTAAATGAGCTCAAAAACGCAAAAGAAGCAAAAAGACAGCTAAATCCAACATAAATACAAGAAAAAGGAACATTAGTGGACTGCCCGAACCCTCAACGGCACCTTCCAAAGCAAAATAGAGAAAACAGAAGTCTGAACACGCCCCGTGCTCAGCCAGCACGGGGCCGTGCCCAAGAAGCAGCAGAAAAGACAAACCTATAGAAGCTTCTATTGCCCATCACGGGGCCGTGCTCAGCGGACACGGGGGCGTGTCGAAAGTACAGCAGGCGCATTTATTGTAATTGCGAATTACAATTAATGAGGAGAGAGAGTGTCAGACGGACACGGGGCCGTGTCCAGCGGACACGGGGCCGTGTCCAGCTCTCTGTTCAGCCTATAAATAGGAGTGCTTGGATTCATTTCATCTTATCCCTTGGCACACCACCTCTCTCACACTTCATCCACCACCCACCACCATCACAACACCATCATCCACCACCATCATCCATTGTCCATCGTAGAGTGTGTGAGTCGTCTCGGGATCCAAGATTGATCGTAAGAGTTCTTGACAATCAAGGCCATGTTTGCCTAAGTCTCTTACATCACTTGGTGAAGACAAAGTGTCTAGTATAATACTTTTTATTTCTAATCTTTTGCACTTTTTATTTGGTTTTGTATTAATGACTTTAATAACTAGTTACTTATGTTGAAGGTGATCTTTCCTTATCGTTTGTCCGTGGTGTCTTGGCATTATTTTACTGTCTATATAAAATAAAGGATTTTCACCATTCATATCTCCACGGTCTATATGGAGGTATGTTGGCTACCTGGTAGGGGGTTAAGGGAACGGTTTGGTAAAGGTCTTGCCATTGTTCAGCGTTTAGAGGTCCTGCAATGGACCTGGGTCAAATTTAGTAGGACCTCCTTCAATACTTCGCGGTATTGGATGGCGGGGGTCCAAACTCTTTGACCCCCTCATAAGTTAACTACTATTAATACTATAACCCGACTATTTAGGACTGTATCCCTGCTGACTCAGACTACTTAGCCGAGGGTAACGTCACCGCCAAAAGCGGGGCCTACCACAATACTGCATTAATAACTTAATTCATTATCTTCCAATAATCCACCCCTTTAGGATTGTATCCCTGCTGACTCAAACTACTGGGGTGAGGGTAACGTCACCTTCAAAAGAGGGGCCTACTACAATAACTAAGATAATCTCTTAATTATGTGCAAAAGTGCGGAAATAATCAAAGGTTATACTAGATACGAGTCGGAACCAAGTGATTCATCTTGTCTATCTGTTTTTATTTTTATTTTTATTTTCAGCATTTTAGTTAGTTTTATTTTTCTTAGTTTAAAACATTTTTCTAAACTTTTATTTTGGTTAGACGTTGAGGATAAACCGGTACTAAAAGCTCTTGTGTCATTGGACGACCTCGGTATCTTACCAACGCTATACTACACTCAACGATGGGTGCACTTGCCCATATGTGTGTTTAGTGTTAGTGAAATATCGTGTTTTATAAATTTAAAACTTGGCTAAAATAAGTGTTAAAAAGGGCTTAAAATATACACCTAATATATATAACACTTCACACGCATCAAGTTTTTGGCGCCGCTGCCGGGGAACACAAGGATTTTAAGAAAGTTAGGAATCAACGGCCTAATCATCTTTTATTTTTCTTTTTATTTTTTTAGGATTTTCTCAGTTTTTTCAGCTTCTGCAGAGTTCAGCACGGGCCGTGCCCGCTGAACACGCCCCCGTGCTCAATCATTGGAACTGGCAATCCTGTTTTACATCAGACAGTAAGCTGAACACGGGGCCGTGTCCACTCAACACGCCCCCGTGCCCAAGTTTCAGTTACTGAAAACAGAACCGTTAGATCCCGACGGTTGGTAATTTCTGACATAAACATGAGTGATAGTAATTATTTTTACTTTCGGCACTCTTATGGTACGTGGTGTCAATTATGTGGTGGCGAACATGAAGAAGTAAAATGCTACTTCCTAAATTATAGGCCCCACTACATGGACCCACCATCTTCTCACAACCTTAAGAGGGGCGAAAGTAAAAATAAGCACTATTTCTCCCTTGAATGCGCCCAGCCAGATATTCTAGGGGAAATGCTCCTTAGCGAGTTATTTCAACTAGAAGAGCTAATTCTGAAATTGATAGAAGAGCTTGGGAAGGATTTTATTGATCCACCCCAAGACGATACCCATGAAGAAAGTTGGAAACGCATTCCGACAACCTCGTTGCTCCCGAAAATACCTTCGTACCTAGCAAAGACTTGGACGATAGTCGTCCCTATGTCGATTGTGCCGTGAAGGACTCTCCATCGACTTCGTTCGGTGCATACATAGACCTGAGCGATTCGGCATATACCTTCTTTAACAAGAGCCCGGGAAAGGGTTGGACTTGTCCACCTAGAATGAAAATAGGAATTACCCTAACCGACAACCTCTTGCGTTCTCGCCTTAGTCTAGGACAATTAAGGTATATTAGGCACTTTGGGGTTGTTCCAACCAGTCAGGAGCCACCCGATACTGACAAGTTCCTTAAAAAACTAGACAACTTCATAAAACAGTCCCTAGACACGGGGCCGTGCCCAGCCAACACGCCCCCGTGTCCATCGAAAGATTCCATTCTGATCAGTACGTCAGAATACGGACAAACTGTGTCAGAACTCCACCTGCACACGGGGCCGTGTCCAGGTTGCTGTCATTTTCTATAAATGCAGCCAAGAATTCTGCACATTTGGACCAACTTGGGGCAGAGATTTGCAGGAATCTTCTCTCAAACTATCCTAGGTAAGTCTAAAAGAAGGTTCCAACAACCCATCTTGTCCTTTCCTCTTTTAGCAATTTCCTTCTTCTTCATCTTTCTCCAAGAGCTACCATTGAAAGTTTGGAATTCCTCCAACTCTATGGTAGGGTTAATTGAGTTTTGTTCAAAGAATCTTGGTAAAAACATGTTATGAAACATTGTTTTAAGTTATTAGTAGCCAAAAAAGCCCCACGACGTTCAGAAAATAACTTAAAAATCCAAGTTTCCTTGTTCCAAAACTCTGCAGAAAGATGAACACGGGGCCGTGCTCAGTGAGCACGGGGCCGTGTCCGGTTACTGTTTCATTAAATAAACTATTTTTAGTTTATTTTTCGTAAGATGACGAGTGAAAACAGCGAAACATCTCCTGTGCATTCGCCAAACAGCCGTAGAGGAAGAAGACCCTCCATTGAAGCTACACTTGTACACTATGTGATAGCATTAAGGGAGGCTCTCGACGAAATGACTTCAGTAGAGGAGGTCCTAATCGACCGTATTAACGATCTAACGATGGGACTTGAAAGCAGCTTCCAAGAAATTAACCTCTTGCACCAGAGGTTAAATATTCTTGTAGCACCTCCAATGGAACCAGTCCTTCCTCAACAGGATTGGAACCTGGCACTCGGAATCAACAACCCTACCGGGTGGGAAGACTTTCCGGCGGAACCTCCCATGGAACACCAACAAGAGATCCCGGTGGAAGTTAAAACTCCTCAAACTAATGCCAATGAGCCTTCTTTTCTCCTTCCAAGGGAGGTAGAAGAATGGCTCGCCGACATTTGAGGAGAACCGCACTCGGAAGAAGGAGTTCAAAAAGGCCTTGTTTAACCAAGATTGATTACTTCTTGGAAATTTTGCTTAATTAAAATAAAGTAAAGGCTAGGACTCCATGGTTTGTTATTTCTTTGTTTTATCTAGTTTAATTTAGGATTATGTAAGTTCTCTCTATGATGAAATGAAATGGTGGTTTTAAGGTTTGGATGGTTTGTAATGAATAAAACACACTCATGGTGGTAAAGGATGAAAAGGGGAACGAGAAAAATGACACTATGCACAAGAACGAGGCAACCCAACAATTTCCTCCATTTCAGAAGGTTCAACACGGGCCGTGCCCAACCAACACGGCCCCGTGTCGAATCACCTGCAGAAAACGCCCAGTACAGGTACCTGGACACGGGCCGTGTTCACCCAACACGCCCCCGTGTCCAGACTTCTGTTTCTCTTATTTCAATTTTGTTACTGGCACTTGAACACGGGGCCGTGCCCGGATAACACGGGGCCGTGTTCAGTGCCCAGTAACACAAATTTTTGCTTTTTAAACACTATTTTACACATCTAATCAACCTAAAAATTTATTTTTGGGACACATTGAGGACAATGTGTAATTTAAGTGTGGGGGGATGCTAAAACCTTGAATTTTGCAAGTCCTAAATACAAGCCCTACACAAAACTCTATTGGAACCGCCAATCACCCCAAATTTTTTTCAAAAAAAAAAAATTTATTTTTTTTACTTGTCTAGGCTTAACTCGGGAAATTCAAGTCCTCAAAAAGGTTATATTTTTACAAATTTACAACCGATAGCGTAGTGATAAAAAGAACCTACGTAAGAAAATTATGAAAAGGCATGACAAACTTATTTAAAATTTGATTATATACTTGATCACATAAAAACCCATTCCCACAAAAGTGAGTTTTGAGCCTTTATTGAGCACACAATTACATATCATTTGACTAAATGCTCATTTTTCGTTTCTTGTGTGAATAGCCGCTTGGTTCTTACGACTCTAGAACTTGCCATGACAATACATTCCCGGTCCTTATCAACTTAAACCCGAGTAAGTAAATGATAGAGGCATTAGGACTAACCTTTTTCATTTCTACACCATTATTTTTCTTTTTTTTTTTACCACCTACCCAAAAATCCCCCTAGTTAGCCCCTTTGAGCCTAAACCTTTTCGTTTCATCACCCACCAAAACTTTTTTTTTCATTTTTAACCCTTTATTTTAGTAACAAAGTTCGGTTCTTCTTAAAAAAAAAAAAAAAAAAAATTGATAATGATGAAGCAAAAAGAAAATAAACAAACAAAGTAATCAAAAATAACTTTGTTTGAATAAAAGCTTCATCAAAATAAAAAAGTTGCAAAAATGCGAAAACCGACACTTGTTACGCTTTTAGCCCTTTTTCTACTAATCACTAACCCAACCACCTACCTTTAACCCTAGCCAACCCTTAACCTACAAAGTCCTCTTGATATCTACAAAGGTATAAAAGTTAAAAAGGAGGAGGATTGATTTCTTGGCAAGCCTATGGTAGGAATAAGTTCCATGCCGCTCTCGAGTGATTCACTAAAAATACACCTTCGGCCGAGTGTGAGTGATTTCCCCGCGAGGTATGTGAACTTGTATATAAATAGAATTTTCAAAAAGGCATGTTATGCCCAAATAAGTAATTTCTTTTATGAACAGTTCTAAATAAATCATTACGAATTGGAATGTAAATAAATAAAAATAAAACCCAAAAAAAGATCTTGGAAATCCCGACACTCTACGACAAGCCCAAAACCTTCTCTTCTACCTATTCCATTTGGGAGTGTAAGCCACATATTAAAGAGTTTTGCTTGAGGACAAGCAAAAGTTCAAGTGTGGGGGTATTTGATGTGTATAAAATGCAACATATAAATTACATCAAATGAGGTATAAAACTAACCCTTTTTTAGTGCTAATATTGGAGAAAGAGTGTTTTTGTCTTCCTTTTGTATTTTCAGGATTAAATGAGCTCAAAAACGCAAAAGAAGCAAAAAGACAGCTAAATCCAACATAAATACAAGAAAAAGGAACATTAGTGGACTGCCCGAACCCTCAACGGCACCTTCCAAAGCAAAATAGAGAAAACAGAAGTCTGAACACGCCCCGTGCTCAGCCAGCACGGGGCCGTGCCCAAGAAGCAGCAGAAAAGACAAACCTATAGAAGCTTCTATTGCCCATCACGGGGCCGTGCTCAGCGGACACGGGGGCGTGTCGAAAGTACAGCAGGCGCATTTATTGTAATTGCGAATTACAATTAATGAGGAGAGAGAGTGTCAGACGGACACGGGGCCGTGTCCAGCGGACACGGGGCCGTGTCCAGCTCTCTGTTCAGCCTATAAATAGGAGTGCTTGGATTCATTTCATCTCATCCCTTGGCACACCACCTCTCTCACACTTCATCCACCACCCACCACCATCACAACACCATCATCCACCACCATCATCCATTGTCCATCGTAGAGTGTGTGAGTCGTCTCGGGATCCAAGATTGATCGTAAGAGTTCTTGACAATCAAGGCCATGTTTGCCTAAGTCTCTTACATCACTTGGTGAAGACAAAGTGTCTAGTATAATACTTTTTATTTCTAATCTTTTGCACTTTTTATTTGGTTTTGTATTAATGACTTTAATAACTAGTTACTTATGTTGAAGGTGATCTTTCCTTATCGTTTGTCCGTGGTGTCTTGGCATTATTTTACTGTCTATATAAAATAAAGGATTTTCACCATTCATATCTCCACGGTCTATATGGAGGTATGTTGGCTACCTGGTAGGGGGTTAAGGGAACGGTTTGGTAAAGGTCTTGCCATTGTTCAGCGTTTAGAGGTCCTGCAATGGACCTGGGTCAAATTTAGTAGGACCTCCTTCAATACTTCGCGGTATTGGATGGCGGGGGTCCAAACTCTTTGACCCCCTCATAAGTTAACTACTATTAATACTATAACCCGGCTATTTAGGACTGTATCCCTGCTGACTCAGACTACTTAGCTGAGGGTAACGTCACCGCCAAAAGCGGGGCCTACCACAATACTGCATTAATAACTTAATTCATTATCTTCCAATAATCCACCCCTTTAGGATTGTATCCCTGCTGACTCAAACTACTGGGGTGAGGGTAACGTCACCTTCAAAAGAGGGGCCTACTACAATAACTAAGATAATCTCTTAATTATGTGCAAAAGTGCGGAAATAATCAAAGGTTATACTAGATACGAGTCGGAACCAAGTGATTCATCTTGTCTATCTGTTTTTATTTTTATTTTTATTTTCAGCATTTTAGTTAGTTTTATTTTTCTTAGTTTAAAACATTTTTCTAAACTTTTATTTTGGTTAGACGTTGAGGATAAACCGGTACTAAAAGCTCTTGTGTCCTTGGACGACCTCGGTATCTTACCAACGCTATACTACACTCAACGATGGGTGCACTTGCCCATATGTGTGTTTAGTGTTAGTGAAATATCGTGTTTTATAAATTTAAAACTTGGCTAAAATAAGTGTTAAAAATGGCTTAAAATATACACCTAATATATATAACACTTCACACGCATCAATCATGGTTTGGTGTTTTTTCACAATTAAATCGGTCTTAAGTTATAGCATATGTTTTTCCCCAATTAAATCTGAATCGAGAGTGTTAGGCTTTGGTGGATGAGGTGTCCCACTTATGATTCTTGTTTCTTTAATTAAGATGAAGTTGTTCAAGATTCCGTTAATTTGTTTTTGTTATGAACCTATTTTGTTGAGATTTGTGGATATTTAGGCAATATAACAAATGTGTATATACATACTGACACAGGTGTTTAGTGACTGAAAATGTATAACGTGTGTTAAGCATCTATTATAACGTGTGTTAAGACTTCCATAATGGATGAATAAACTCCAATAGTAACGTGTCTTAAGCATCTATTATAACGTGTGTTAAGACTTCCTGATATAACGTGTGTTAAGCCTCTATTATAACATGTGTTAAGACTTCCAGAATGGATGCATAAACTTCAATAGTAACTATAACAGTAGAGGTACAAATACGGGCGCCTCCACCATTATAATCTTGTTGATGTTTAAAATATCCGATAATGTGGATACTGAGCGTAAAACTTGTACAACTAATAAATGTACAAGTTAGTATGTAATGTGTAATATGAAATGAGCCATTTATGGTAACATATGTACCGGTAATTTTGGAAAATATAATATGAAACGGGTCATTTGTTTTGCACATTCTGGAATATATAACATGTGTTAAGCCTCTGTTATAATCTTTTTGTAACCTGACATGTATTCATGTATAAGCTAGTGGTTTACAAAACACCATGATGTGTATATACTGATCTAACATGTGTTACAATTTGTCTGTTCGAAACATGTAATTGCTTAACATGTGACAAGGGTGAAAACAGTCGACGGGGGCGATGAGTTTAATGGTGAGCTTAGTTAATATTGTAATCTTGTTGTAACCCTAACATGTAAGCATCCATTATAACCCGACTTGTATTCATGTATATGAAAGTGGTTTGCAAAACACCATGATGTGCATATACTGATCGTAACACGTGTACAAGTTAATATGGAACAGACAAGTTAATATTGTAACACCGTATACCTGGGATAACATGTGTTAAGCCTCTGTTATAATCTTGGTTTAACCTAACATGGTGTCATGTATAAGCTATAGGTTTCGAAAACACCATGATGTGTATATACATACTGTAACATGTGTTAAGCGACTGAAATGTATAACGGGTGTTAAGCCTCTATTATAACATGTGTTAAGACTTCCAGAATGGATGCATAAACTTCAATAGTAACTGTAACAGTAGAGGTACAAACACGGGCGCCTCCACCATTATAATCTTGTTGTAACGTGTGTTAAGCATCTATTATAACATTTGTTAAGACTTCCAGAATGGATGCATAAAACTTCAATAGTAACTGTAAAGTAGAGGTACAAATACGGGCGACATTAACTCGGAGGTTGGTGGATTTGTCCCTCCGCCACCTCCTTCCGGCATCATTTCCATCTCTCAAAATCCCAAACCCAAACATAATATATTTTTATGCACCTGTTGGGGAACAGATGAACCGGCGACATTAACTCGGAGGTTGGTGGATTTGTCTCCATGGACATTAATGGGGAAAAGGATGAAATGCAGGTGAAGATGAAGGAGATATGAGGGACGAGATTAATAATTTGTTGCTTTTAAAAATGAAAAAATCTATATAAATGGGGGGTTTGGTGATTTGTGAGGTGATGGGCATTGATGATCATGTCAATTCAATGGGGGGAAGAGACCTTTGGGAAAGAAGTCTTCGTTAATTTATAACATGTGTTGGTGGTTCAAGCTGTAACAGAACACCATGATGTAATCTGACATGTGTTCATGTATAACATGTGTTAAGCCCCTGTTAGAATGATATATAACGTGGGAAAGAACTCTTCGTTCGTTTATAACATGTGTTTGTTTTGCACATTTTGGAATGTATAACTGTTAGACCCTAAATCGTATTTGACAAAAAGTTGCAGCGGAAACACTAACCATAAAATTTCTTTCATTATAAATACCTCAACTCATTTAAAATTTAACCTTAACATAATTCTTATTCATAAATCCGTCAACCTCTTACTTACTAATTAAACACAGCTTACGTTCACTACATTCTACATTCAATGTCCCCGTACAATCTCTGTTGTGACTCGGTCTTCGATCCCTAATCCTTATGATAGTCGCTCATTATCCATACAACCTGCATTCACCACATACATTCATAACATTAGTACACATTAAAGAAACAAAGTACATTCGCATACACTTCACACTTCGTCATCTTTTAAGCTTTAAGCATTTCATCTGCATATCCATTTCCTGGTGAGGCTTCAATAATGTACCTGCATTACTTTTCATTCTCGAGGCACATTGTGAATAATCGTCAATACATAAATGTATTGAAACCACGTATACAATACATACATAACTACGTACATACATACATACCTTTACTTGCATACCTACGCGTCTATTTACATATATACATGATTACGTACATACATACCGACTCGCATACATACATACCTACTCGCATACATACATTTCTAAACGCGTTTGACGAGTTAATACATACATACCAACTCGCATACATGCATACATACATACATACCTACATACATAACTGCATACATACATGTATACATAAAACAATCATAACTATACACTTGCATACCTTCACTCACATGTTCATATACTTACGTACGTTCAAACATGCCTACGATTCTTGTTTAACTCATTTATATACACATGTCATGCTCGTGCGTTGGTTTCATAAGCTTAAACTGGGATTTAAAGCCTTTAAACTTCCATCGAATCTCGTAAACATCCAATGATGATTTTAGAATACATTTTGGGACCCCTTAAAGGTTACGGGGCTGATTCGGATGAATTCTGCACATTCTGTTGAATTTGCAGTTGTCGCACGGTCATGCGTCCTAACCGCACGACCGTGCGGTGCCTACGACGTCGAGGGTGCCGGCAATGCACGAGCCCATGCATTGGTTTACTCGGAAACGCACGACCATGCGACCCAGACGCACGACCGTGCGCCACCTGGCGTCGGATCAAATCGCGTAGACAGTGACTTAAGGCGTCGGGTAAATTCGGCAAATGCACGGGGCGTCGGCGACGGCCATAGGGGCGTCGGCGACGGCCCCTAGAACTTCCATTTTACTGCAGATCCGTTTCGTCGTCCGAAAACGCTAAAACTTGCGTAACTTTTTAACCGTTTACCCGTTTAACCTCCCGTTTCTTCCTACATGCTTGTAAATTCACATTCTATCATATGAACTTAAAATCCCACATACGGATTAAGGAAATTCTTAACTTACATGCATTCGGCTTATTGTCATTCTCTAATTATTCGACCCGTTAGTGCATTTATCAACATAATCTGTTTAATTGACCTCAAACTCATATGAACTTAACAATTTCATTGACGCCTATCATAAAAGATTAAATTCTCGGATGCCTTGCATCCTCTTAACCCATTTCGCTCAAAAGCTTATTTTTGACCCGTTATGGGTATTTGCGCATTAAATGGTCTATGACATACAAAACCATACTCTTCGCTTTCACACATGACCAAAACATTACTCTAATCGATTAGCTTATTTCCAATAGGCATTTAAGGTCGTTCGCCCGATATACCTATCAAGGGCGTTTTTGTCAACATTGCTCCATCCTTTACAACCAAGGACTTCATTGCATATTTAACCAATCCTACCACTTAACTACAATTCTAACGCATATACCTTACTCGGATCAAAGCTAAGATCCGTTTAATACTTCATCGATTTCATTCGACTCATTCCTATTTGACCTCAATTATCATACTTAATTAAGTCGTACATAACTCTACATAAACAACTAAGAAGTGATTACGGAATCACTTACCTCATGCATCCGTGTTCACATCCGTTTCCACGCCTCTTCTTGACCCGTTAGCCTTTCGCGCTTGAGTCCATCTCCACATGATTCCTATACTTTCATGTCATCGAAATCACGCTATCATTAGCATACTCATTTGTACATGATAACAATCGTATTCATCCCATATTTCACACTTAACTTTCACTAATCATTGTTAACAAACATAACTCATATAATCATGTCCGTATACGTTTAACTCATGTAACTCATCACGTCATTACATTTAACACGGATTGCTATTACATGTACCATACGACTTCTCATCAACCTACATTTACGACAACGAGTCAACTCATGTTTCTTATACTTAGTTGACTTTCAAAAGTCAACTATTCACCATACATATCTGTCGACTTATCAACATATTCCCGTAACATCATAATCGACTATACGGACGACACTATATACATTTTATCATTCACTTGATATACGTACTACCTTTTAAGCATAACGTACAACTAATTCATACACAATCTTCTAAATTCATACATAGTTCATCAAATGCTTCTACAATCCGACATGGGGTATTTAAATTAAACATCAAACATGTTATCATCACATTTCATTCACTTCATCTACAACAATTCATCATTTCTTATCCCATTTCTTTAAACATTCACACACATGTATGATTCCAAACATTATTAACATAAGTGAATCATCAAATTACATTACATCATCAAAACCCACTTCATAACTACTTGTTAATCACTTACAAGTGATCTAATCTTAAGTTCTTCATAACTCATCATACTTTTGATATATGTACTACCTTGTAAGCATAGTGTACAACTAGTTCATGCATATCATTCTAATCTCATACACAATTCATCAATTTCTTCCTCCTAATCAACATGATTCATA
>JARYGA010036760.1:0-25016 GCA_030545235.1 Helianthus tuberosus | reverse complement strand
CGAAAGTGAAGCTTTCACAGGGGAAAAAAGACAGACTGAGGAAGAAGAGGAAGAAGTCGAGAGAGTATCTCGAAAGGATTTTATCTCGGATACAAGTGGTAAAACAGATAAAAGTTCTGATAAATCGTCTTGCTCACCAAAGAATGACAAATCAAGCAAAACGAATTCATCAGATACAAATCTGAGGACTGAAAAGAGAGTAAAGAAAGAGAAGGTAGTTAATCAAGAGATTAACAAATCTGGTGATGAATTTGTTTCTCTGGAAACAAAGGAGCCAGTTGTTGGCGATGAATCTGACTCTTCAAAGTCAGACAAGCCACATTCAGGCAATGATTCTGGTATGGTAAAACCAGAAGAGCCTTGTGTTGAGGTAAAAGTTGAAAATTCTGGTCTAACAATGGATTATGCAAATTTTCCACCATTGTTGAACAAGAATTCAAAATCACCCAAGGACCGTCAGGCTTGGGTGAATCTGTTTAAATGAAAAACCTGACTTGCCGGAGTTCCCAGGTTGGTAAGCGTGGAACAGGTATTGGCACATTTCTTGAGAAATTCACATTTGTGATATTTCGATTTAAAAGTGGTAAACCAGGGACATTAATTTGTACTTGATTTTCTACAAGTGATGTTTGAGGATTGATCTTAAAAATGTAAGTTTTTACAAGTGGTTGAAGAAAACAAGGTGATGAATGATCCCCATATTTGAGAATTGACACACAAAACTTATTTTCCGGAAAAACCATTTTGATTAAAACAAACTTAAGTGTTTTGAAATCACTATGGGAAAATAGTTTGTTGTCAGGGGAAGTTCTGATTGTTCAAGCCAAGTGAATGAAGAATTGAAGTAATTCTCATCATGTTGTCACATTTCTTGTACAGCTTGTTTTTCAAATTTTCCCAGAAAATCAAAATTGAGACATATTTTGATTTTAGGGGGAGTAAAAAAATTTTTAAAAATTAGAAAATTTGAAAATAGCAAAAACATTGAAAAATTCAAAAATGAGTTTTGCTGAAACAAGAGGAAATGATAGAAAATTAGTGGACTATCACAGCATGCTAAAGAAATGTAAAGTTTAAAAGTGATAAACGGTCTCACTAAAGATGTGACGATAGGCTCAGCTAGACTAGTAGATTTGCGATAACGATACAAACTTAAATGAAAAAGCCTAGTTCTAGTGGGAAACATGGTCAAAAGCATAGTACTTAGTTTTGTCCTTCTTGACTGTGTGCCTACTCAGTAATCGCTGATTGTCGAAAGACATAAAACTGGTTAAGTCTGTGAACTTTCACAACTTTGCTGAAAAGTCGCTGTGATTGTGCATTTCATTTTGCAAAGATTTAAACTTGTTTTATTTCTATATTTTGTTTAAGCATCGGACATCCTCTGCGTATACGTGAGTATCGACCTGGATGTTGTTGCCTAAACGTTCTGCTTTATTTTCTTTGGTGTTTCGTTTAAGCTTTGGACCTCCTCTGCATATACGGGAGTATCGACCTGGTGGTTAAAGCCTAAACAACTTCAACTTGTTTTATTTTTCTTATTTTGTTTAAACATTAGACTTTCTCTGCGTATACGGAAGTATCGACCTGATTGTTAATGTTTAAACATTCTGCTTTGTTTTCGCACAATTCACAGTCGATAAAAGTTTAAAGGCATTACTTGAGATAGTGTATTGCATGATGAGGGGATATGCTGAGATCGTGGGGTCCATAAGAACTTAGTGCTATCTTAATATACCTTAAAGTATCGGTAAGCAGATTGAAAGTTTTTAGATTGAGTTTAAGTGGACAACAATATCGTCAATCTATGTGAATTGTTTAGAACTGAAAATGTTTAAAGCTTAACGGTGTTGGTGATTTGTCTCAAAAAACTGATATGATCCTCTTACACAAGCTCACAAAAATATTGTCTGTATATATTTTTTTTACTGCATTCCTTTGTTATAAAAAACCCAAAAATATTTTAGTGTGTTTTAGCATAAATTTTGAAAAATTCAAAAAGATTTTCGACAACTGATGTTGGAAAGCTGATATTCAAAATTTCAAGTGCTGAACATGATGAACAGGTTTGGGGGTGTGAGTTTAACAGAAGAAATTTGTTTTGAGAAAGAAAAGTTTGATTAGTTAATCAGGGTCATTAATTTGAACTTGATGGAACTATTTCCATTAAGTTTTTCTTATTGAGTTAAGTAAAAACTTATGTTTTGATGAGAAAATTTGTGCAGGAGATGAGCTGAACAGAACTAAAGCCAGTGTTTGATCTCAAGGTGGTAGCTAATTCCAGACGGCGATCCCATCATGATGAGAGGGGGAGTCTGACGAGGTTAGAGCCAAAGAAAAGATCCTGGTATATGCTAAGAAAGACAAAAGACTGATAAAGACTGAAGATGCAAAGACTCGACACTTAAGACTCGTCAACATCTGAGGGGGAGTCTGTTGGTGCATTACGTCTGTCGACTTCGTCTTATATCGAGTCTCGGACTGAAAGTTTGAAGAGTGCCTGCTAGTTTGAGAGGGTCACGGTTTGAAGAGGTCATGTTTGAGAGTGTCCTGCTAGTTTGAGAGGGTCACGGTTTGAAGAGGTAACCGTTTGAAGGGTGACATGCCACCTTCAAATGGTCAGGGGTTCACTCCTATAAATACCCTTCAAACTTTCTCATTTGTAAGATTCTAGATTCCGACAGCGAAGCCCTGTCGAAGTGTCTCTGTGCTGTAAATCTGTTCAAGATCAATAAACAAGACATTTAATAGTGAATACAAGCTAAACGAAGACCGAATCAATGAATTCCGCCTCTGATTCTGTCTGAGCACTCTTCTGATTGACTCGTTAGGTCGTTTCACGATCCTACAAATTCACAACCGAACATGAATTAATGATCACCATTACTAGGGGATCATAAGGTATGTCTTAAATCTAAGATTGGTGATCTTGTATGAAGTGGGGTTATGTTTTAATCCATGAATCAGGATGAAATTGAGTATGAATATGTGTTAGAATCATCATATAGAACATAGATTATGCATGGTTAGGGTCAATTTGATGTTTAGAGGTGAAACCCATTAGTTATGGTGAGAATGATGATTTGAATCATCATCAATGTTTAATTCTTGTAGAAAGATTGATGTATTGTGTGGGTATAATGAATTCTTGTTAGATGAATTGGGAGAAATGTGATGATAATGTGTTTGATGTTTATTTGGGAATGATACATGTTGATAAGTAGAAGGATTTGATGAATATTGTATGAACTTTGAAGATTATGCATGAATTAGTTGTACATTGTGCTTAGGAAGTTGTATGCAAACCAAGTGTAGGAAGAAATGTATATAGCGTCGTCTGTATAGCCTATTATGACGATACGGATACATGAGGATAAGCCGAGAGTTCGTATGATGAACAGTTGACTTTTGAAGGTCAACTACGCATAAGAAGCATGATTTGATTTGTTGTCGTAAAGGTAGGATTATAGGAAGTCGTATGGTACATGTTATGTCAATATGCGTTATTTGTGATGACATGATGAATTACATGAGTTTGAAAGGATATGAATTTGATTATATGTCTTATGCTTGTTAGTTGTTACAAAAGAAAGTCAAAGGTGAAATATGCGATTGATATGATCGTTAACATGTACAATTGTGTATGCTAACGAGAATGTGATTTGGTGACATGAAAGTATAGGAATCATGTCGAGATGGACTCAAGCATTGAAGGGCTAACGGGTCAAGAGGAGACAAGGAAGCGGATACGAACACGGATGCATAGGGTAAGTGATTTCCGTAATCACTTCTTAGTTGTTTATGTAAAGTTATGTGCGACTTAATTAAGTATGATAATTGAGGTCAAATAGGAATGAGTTGTATGAAATCGATGAATTTCGCTAAGTAAATCAAATGGGTCAAGATGAGGTTTTATTGCATACCGGAAAAGTTGCATAAGTAACGACTTCGGTATGATAACCGGGTAATGGATAAAATTGTATGTAAGCATGCTAACCGAGAAACGGTGACGCGGGTTAATGGGCAAGAGGTTCGGTAGTAAATTATGAGTAAATGAATAAACAATTTCATAGATGGAAATTGTACTGTTTAATGTTTAATTACGTAATAATGAATGAATTTAACGAATACCGGGTATCGGGTGCGTAAACCCCAAGTACGACACTCCGGATAGTGTAAAAGTATTATGGTCATAATGTTCATGTAGGTTTTGGGTTAAAAGGAATGAGTTATTTGATAAAAACATGAACGGGTCGAATAAATCGTAAATGAATAATAAGCCGATAGTGCGTAAGTTAAGAATTTCCTTAATCCGGATATGGGATTTCAAGTTCACATGATAGAATGTCAAATTACGAGCATGTAGGAAGAAACGGGAGGTTAAACGGGTAAACGGTTCAAAAGTTATGCGCGTTTTAGTGCGTACGGACGACGAAACAAACCTGCAGAAAAAGGCAATATCTAGAGGGCGTCGCCGACGGCCTTAGGGGCGTCGCCGACGGGGTCTACAAACTCAGTTTTCTCCAACACGCTATTTACCTGTCTACGCGATGTTTTAGTGACGCGACAAACCATGGGCCGTCACGGACGCCCTCCCCATGTCCAAAAAGCTAAAAATTGTTATCTAAGTTGATTTCTGGGTCGTGGGCTTCGGTAGGTTAAACGTGGACTACGGCGGGCCTCCCAAACATGATTTTGATCGTTCCTTTGATGATTATGAGTTATAAATCTAAGTCTAAGACCCACGTAATTAATGTATGGTTATGTAAGAGGTATGTGAGAACTTGTACGTGTATATATGGTTAGGTACATCTGTAGATATGTATATATATGTATGTATGTATGAAGGTGCGTCTAAGTGTATGTATGTATGTGAAGATATAGGAAGGTATGTATGTATGTGGATGTCTATGTATGTATGCATAAAGGTATGTATGAGTGTATGCAAGTACGTGAAGATGTAGGAAGGTATGTACGTATGTAAATGTGTATGTATGTGTGTATGAAGGGATGTAGGAAGGTATGTACGTATGTAGATGTGTACATATGTATGTATGTAAGAATGTATGTATGCATGATTTAGATACGTTGAGTATTAACGTTATTAATGGTGCGCCTTGAGAATGAAACGCAATGCAGGTACATGATTGAAGCCTCACCGGGAAATAGATACACAGATGAAATGCTTAAAGTTAGAAAGATAACGGAATGGGAAGTTTACATAAGTGAATCTGGATAATGTAAACTAATGTTATGAATATATGTGGTGAGTGCAGGTTATACAAATCACGGATTATCATAACGAGGATTAGCGATCGAAGACCGAGTCACAAGATAGATTGTACGGGAATGCTGGAGTATGTAGTTTGGTAAATGCAAGTGATGCTTTCATTTTGTAAAAGAGTTAATTCAAAACAAACTTTCAAGTATGTAAAGAGACTTATAATGAAAAGAAATTTTATGGTATGAATTTCCGCTGCAACTTTTGTCAAATACGTGTTAGGGTCTTACATAAGCTTAAATCACGCTTCTTTTAGTTTACACCCTATCTCCATTTTATACGTATCCCAATGACTCAATTTAACAAAACTTTTATTTCTAAACAACTCTTAAAGGTTGTTTTCCCTATTTACCCCTTAGGGGTTTTTTGGTCAATTTTAGTCCTTCATTTTGCGAAGAAGGGCTTTCGCCAATAATTGACCATGATATTGCTTCTAACTACAATACAAAATATGCGTACCTGGCTTGGATCAACATATTGACCCGTTTAATACCTTGTGTCCATAATATGCTAATTCATAGCACCGCTAAATCATAACCGTTTTATCATGTGCGCATAAGACTCGACAAGCACTTATTAGTCATCATTTGTCAAATGGTATCTACATTACCATTTGTCCCGTTTGGTCTAAACGATTAAACACTTTGCGCTTATATTGGGATGGTATCTATTTACCATTTCATTAAATAACTCAATTCATATTTCTCACCTCTTTAGCTATGTCTCTTAAACCCTTTTTCTTACGCGTTTAGCCCGACATGACTTATGTCACTTGGGGTCATTTTATATTTCAACTTTTACCTATTCATTCGTGACTAAATCACCATTTTCCCCTTTTTACTCGTTTAGGCTTACTTATAAAGTAGTCGTTCAAAAACCCATTTTCTCTTAGTCTTTTCATGACTAATTTACTGTTTCACACCTTTTTACCATTGAACATGGTTTCTATCATTTATATTAGTTCCGACCCGTATCTTTTCGCGTCGGAAACCATATTTCGAATATTATCTTTATTGTATTACTAACTTATAGAATAAACACGTATTCTCTAAAAAGGTGTAAGTGTTACTTACCTCTCATCTAGTTTACACTTTTCTTCTCGTACATGATTCGTTTGACCCGCTTTCTCCCCAAGCTTCCTCCTAGCTTGTTAAGCACCAACTATCATTCATTATTCACAAGGTGGTCAGTTTAATCATAACTTAATACGATTATTCCACCTCACGCATTTTATATCCAAAATTATCATTCATCGCATTGTAGGTCAGTTTGACTTTTCAAAAGTCAAATGCCCATTAGTATATAGAATGCACATTCAAGTTTATCAACTAGTTTAGGCATTTTCTCTAATCACCTGGTAGGCATTCTTTTAAGCCACCGTCTAACAAATCTTTTACCCGATTCATTATATTTCCAATATCTCAACTAGTTCAAGCGATCATTAAATCTAACTTATTTATTTATTTTCGCAAGAACTAAGGGTTCTCTTCTATAAGTGAGACCAGTTTCATTATACCACTAGCATTCATTCGAACACCTTATCTAATCAAGTTCTACCTATCAATTTAGTAGTTAACATGATTTCAAACATCCATATTCATGAAATAAATCACTAATTTCACTACAACATTCAAAACCCTTTTTGAATCATGTATAATCAAATACTCAAATTTGCAATTTGTTTAAGTATTATGCTTCAACTATCAATTATGATGATTTCTAGCACAAACATATCATCATCCTCATTATTTTACTAAACCCCACTTAGCACATACAAGGGAATCCATCAAACCCCTAGTTTTTAACACTAATTCTTCAAGTTTTCAACTAGGGTTTGTTTCTAAACATGAATTTCATCACAACAACGCTCATAGATTCAGTATTCATTCCAGAATTTCGATTAAAGTATCACCAAATAACAAATTTCAACATACCTTGTGATCCCCACGACTGGGTTATCACGAATTTGTGTTCATGCATCTGATTTGGGCTGGATTTGACCTTCAATTTGTTGATTTTGGGTGAACTAGGGTTTCACCCATTTTGGTCTCCTGTTGATCGATTTAAAACACACACTGTGTGTGTGTGTGTGTGTTTTGTTTTAGATTTTTCTTTTTAATAATCCACTTTCTAGTTTGCCAATTTTAGGTCCCTCATGTTTAGAAGTTTTTATGAAGAGGGTTAAAAGATCTTGATCTTTAATCATTCACTTAATTACACAATTAATAACTAGGTTAATTGTTCCTAGTTAACTTAGTTCTGGGGGTTATAACCCGTTTTCATTCTAAGTCCCGTTAATTCGGGCCCCTTATAAACTTTGTTTCCTCAAAAGCTTTTATTCCCCTTTTTTTATTTAATATTAGGTTTATTTATTTAAATCCTAATATTTACCGGGTTACTTTTACCACTAACGGTACTGTTATGGGTCATTTTCTGAACATATATCCTGACTAATATTATGGCTTTAATTGTTTATGATCAGGATACCGGATCAGGATATTGGTAACATCCTGGTACAATATCGTGGTAGTAACTGATTTAACCACGTGCAGATTAGAAGGTGCAAGTCTCCAACGTTCAAGTGGACTTCTTCCCCTCAAGACTCGGGCAAATCAGTTGGCTTATAGACGTTGGACCCGGAAGACTAGGACTGCAACGTTCATATGGGGAATATCCGTTGAATCCCGGAATAATAAGATATTTAGTTAGTTTCCTTTTACTATAAATAGATTGATCGGATCAGATTAAGGCACACACTCTTACGCACACTTTTTCTCTCTGGCAGCAAACAATCACAACATATAAACACTTGTACTCGAATTACATTGTAACATGTAGTTGATCCGCATCATATCCTACACAGTATCCTGATATTTGAAATAATAGAAGAACAAGGCAGCTGCGATTGTCAGCTCCCGAGGTTTTGTGCTGGCGATCTAGATTGATCAAGGGCTTTCCTCGTACATCCTGTGTCACTCTTTACATTTTTGCTCATTGTTTGATCAAAGATACAGCCCTATATCCTGAGCCGTATCATGAAACTGTTTTTGCAAATAACTTAACTAGCATATTTTCAACATTTCAAGCACACTACCTCACTTAACTAATTTGATCACTTAATTGCTTCGGTAATTTTTTACCAAAACAATTTGGCGCCCACCGTGGGGCAAGTGGCGCTATTTCTACTAAAAATTTTTGCAAAATCATTACTTGGTTTTCTATTTTCAAAATTTTTTGCCACACTATTTTCAATGGCCTCGAGATCAAACATGAGCTCTGCCACCGTTTCAGCCACAATCTCTGCAACAATTGGTTCGGTTCTTCGACCACCTCCTCCGAGAATGCAAGCCTCTTCACAGGGAACTGAAAGTCATGCGGCTCGGGATGTTATCCCCGCTCGCAATATCCAGGGATCTGGTCCTGTTTTGGCTTCTAACGAAGAAATTCTAAATTTGTTTGGTAGTGTACAAGAACAGATAAGGCAGCAGCAGGAAACTAATCAGATGCTGATGACAGAGATACAACTCTTGAAATCAGGCCCAAGTAGGCCTGCTGAAGATACTGTCACTCCCTTGCAACCCAGGGCTTTGAACTTCAGTTCTGTAGTTTACACTGAGGATAACCGAGGGAATATTGTGCCCAGCCATTCCCAGAGTCATACTCCTGAGATACCCTCTTCAGTAAGAGTATCAACTGTGAGAAGCTTAGGATATGCTTCAGGATATGGCCAGAATCCCCAAACTGGTAATATATCTAATAATAATAATACTCTTGCTACTAATGGTGTTGGATCTTTGCAGGATGCAGGTATGACATCGGCATTTTCCAGGGAGCTCCAAAAACTGAAAGATATGATATCCAGTGTGCCTGGGGTGGTCCAGCCAATTCCAGAGGTGTCCCAGGACAGCCACAGGATATCACGGTTTGCATATCCTATTTGTGATGCTGAAATCCCAAAAAGATTTCAAACCCCCAACATGAAACTCTATGATGGAACTACAGATCCTGAGGAGCATATTGCCCAGTATAGGGAAAGGATGGAAATCAACCCTATCCCTCCAGATCTCAAAGAAGCATGCCTGTGCAAGGGTTTTGGTTCTACCTTAACAGGATCAGCCTTAAAATGGCTCTTGAACGTTCCTCCTCACTCAATTACTTCCTTTGTTCATTTAGTTAATTTATTTAATAGTCAATTTTCTTGCAGCCGGGGTTTTGAAAAACTAACCAGTGATCTTTACAGGATAACTAAAGGACCTCAGGAATCCTTGAGGGATTATGTGAACAAGTTCATTCGGGAATCCTTGGATATCCCACATCTTGATGTTGCAACAGTTGTGCAAGCCTTCAAGATGGGGTTGCAAAAGGATTCTCAATTTTATCAGGATCTTGTAATGAATCCCTGCATGAATCTGGACGAAGCTCGTAACAGGGCTTTGAGGTACATTCTCCTGGAGGATGACAAAAAGATGCAAGAGAGGATGAATTTGTCCACAACCTATGAGTCAACCAACAGGAAATCAGAATCCTTGTATAAACCATATCGCTCTAAACCGTATGGCAGAAATGATGGCAAAAAAATGATTGCTGTTGAAGATGAGGATCCTCAGGAGTATCCTGAGTTGTCTGAATATTGTTTTTCTGTTAATATATCTGAACTGTTGTATGCTATGCAGGGTTTAGGAGACAAAGCAAGATGGCCCCGAAAGAATCAACAAAAGGCTGATTGGAAGGACAAGTCCACATGATGTGCTTTCCATGAGGATTTCGGACATGTTACTGAGGATTGCATCGCTTTGGGATAAGAAATAAGCTATCTCTTAAGTAAGTGATATCTGAAGGACCTCTTGGGAAGAAAGAAGAATAAGGGTCAGGATCCTGAGAAGGATCCTGAACGTGCAACATCACCCCCTACATATGCAAAAATAATTAACATTATTTCAGGAGGATCTGACATCTGCGGGATATCATATTCTGCGGAAAAAAGACACGCGGAGGAAGCCAAAGCAAAGAGGGGAGATAAGCAGACAAGGATGTCAACCCTCACGACTGACAAAGTCATCACGTTCGATAATGATGAGAGGGATACTGTCCAGGATCCCCATCATGATGCTTTAGTAATAACGTTATATGTTGCTAACCATTTTGTACGCAGGAAATTAGTGGATAATGGCAGCTCAGTCAACATAATTTAGCTGGAAACATTGAAGAGGATGAATGTATCCCTGATGGATATTACTTTGAAGTCCACTGTGCTCGTTGGTTTCAGTGGAGAAGCTAGGAATACCGTAGGAGAGATAAATTTGCCCGTGTATATTCAAGGGGTCAACTCAATGCAGCGCTTTTGTGTCATGGACTCTCTATCCTGCTATAATATTATATTAGGTAGGCCTTGGATCCATGATATGAAAGTTGTTCCGTCAACCTACCATCAATGTATCAAGATCCCTACTCCTTGGGGAGTTGTCAAGGTGGAAAGTGATCAACAGGAAGCAAAGGAGTGTTATTCTTCTTCAATGATATCCTCAACAAAACCTAGTGCAGCATAGCAATTAAAGATGCGAGGTCGGGATATCATGGAGGCTTCAGAACAGGATGTAAAGAAAATTATCCTGGATCAGGATAATCCGGATATCTCGGTGCTCGTGGGAACCAATATCCCTGAGGATATTGAAGCTCGATTGACTAATTTTTTGAAATGCAGGATGTCAACATTCGCGTGGAAGCACGAGGATATGACAGATATTTCCAAGGATATTATAACACATAAGTTCGGTATTGACAGGTCATTCAAGCTTGTCCAACAAAAGAGAAGGAAGTTTGCTCCGGAGCGAAATCTGATTATTCAGGAAGAAATAGAGAGGTTATTGAAGTCCAAAATGATCAGAGAAGTCAAGTTTCCAAGATGGCTAGCAAATGTAGTGGTGGTGAAGAAGAAGAATGGGAAATGGAGAGTTTGTATAGATTACACAGACTTGAACAAAGCTTGTCCCAAAGACCCATTTCCTCTTCCTCATATCGACTCGATGGTGGATGCTACTGCCGGCCATGAGATGTTAACCTTCATGGATGCATCCTCAGGATTCCAGCAAATCCAAATGGAACCTTCAGACCAGGATGTTGGGATTGAACTCTACCAGAGGAACAGATAATTAAAGCCAAAACCGGATCACTACAGTTGATTCACAATAAGTAGCTGTTTACATTAGACTTTCCCCTTGAAAGTGATTATAATAACTGATGGTTCTCTATCCACAGTCCGTATACAACTGCTGCTACCCTTTAAACTGCTGATGTAGCCCTGAAGAAGTAAACAATGCTGGTTCAATCTACTGATGACAAAGCACTGCCCACTCAAGGACTGATCAACTTTTAGGAAAGCACTGATAGAAGAAGATAGTAGTAGTTTAGTGTATTACTTGTCTTATGTAGAATCAGTGGTTAAGATTAGCAGTGTTTGTATAGGAACAGTGGTTACTGTTTTGGTCAAAAATCAAGCAAAGATAATGCAACCAAATCTTTTGTTGTGAGGTGTGATGCTTGAATCAATGAACAATATTAAGGATCACTTAGAAATGTAATGAACAAGTGACACAATGATTTATACGAGGAAAAAGCCCTTGATCAAGAGTTGATCTCCGGCATAAAAAACCTCGGGTGATGGAAACTACCGATCACCAACTCAGATTAAACAGAAAATGTATTACAACTTTGGATGATAGCGAGCTAGTTACAAGGATCACTAGAGTGTAATGTGTAAAAAAGTGTGTAATCGCCGAGTAAACAGTTGAGAGTTGATGAGAGCAGTTACGAGTGTGTGTGTTTAGCCAAAAATAGCCAAGTGTTCTAATCTAGCTCGCCATCCCCTAATAAATTTAGAAAATATCTAAGCTAACTAACTATCCGCATTTCGTGCAAGTCTTCCATGGCCTCCATAACATCCATATTAGTCAAGCACGTGCGGAATAAAAAGGGAATATACTCCAGGAATATCGCCAAGACCAAGTCCAAGCACGTACTCCTGCAAAACAACTTCATATTCAAAGCAGACAATCGTTAGTGTAAGGATCACTATGATGATCCTGGATCCTGATCCTATAATACTCTCTGAGGATCACTAATTCAAACAGAATTGAGGATCCCTAAGCCCGACAGTAATTGAGGATCACTGATCTTTGGAAAATCCTCCCCTAACAATTGCCCCCAAAATGTAAGGAGTAAAGTGTAAATAAACGAGTTATATTTTCTCTTTCTTATCCGTAACAAACCAACGGATATATAGCCGTTGCATTCTGACTAGCCGTTGCCAACCTGACGTCATTGAAGTGACTATCCTGCAAAATCATGATTATAAATTGAAGTTAGAGATAAGGGTTAGGGAGCATTTAAATTCGTGCGTTTCATCCTTTAAATCCTCATTCGAAGATCTGATCAGGTGCATCTCTTTCCTTTCTCTCTTCATATTCTCATCTTGTTTCTCCTTCTTCACCATCATCATGACCAAGATGATGCTAAGATCTTCACCGGCTAAGGATCACAAAAAGGACAGTCCCTTGAAGAGCCAAGGGATCATCGAAGGCTCTGCGAAGGAACGATGCTGCTTTACTGATCCGCAGATAGACAGGATCCGCCATTGTTTCCCGGCGAGCACCGTTTTTAAAGCTTTTGACCCCACCGTCCTAAGCGACTTTGTTTCTGAAACCTGGGTAGCTTTTCCGGTCACCCCATTTACGATAGGATACTCGTATCCTTTTCCTGATTTCACCCAATCTTTCTTCTCTCTCACCAGCATCTCCTACATCCAAGCGATGCCAATGATGTGGAGGGTCTTGTATACCCTTGAAAGAATCATTGAGCATGAAGGTATTGATCTGGGAATGTCGGAGTTAGCAGAAATGTATGACCTTGCGAGCCATGGATCTCATCGATATCTATTCAAACACAAACCCGGTGAAGAACACCCCATCTTCAAAACCACTAAGAATGACACCAACTGGAAAAGGCAATTCTTCTTTGTCAGAAGGGATTCCATCCCTGATGGGAAGGATCTTCCAAGAAAATGGGTTACTCATGGTAGGATAGAGGATCCTTATAGAAGGATCATAGGATACCCTGTCTTCGCTGAGGATCACTGACCCCTTTGTTTCTATTTTGTAGCTATTACTGTTTCACACATTATTACAACACCTGCAACGAAGGAAAGGCTCGCTGCTTTCCGGAAGCTTGATCCTGCAATAAGAACATTTCAAGCAAATACCCAGGATTCTCAAGAAGTATCCTCAGGCTCTGTTACGATGTCAAGTAAGTATCCCACTTTGTGCATAACTAAATGTTTAAATTAAAACGAAATAAGGATACTTATCTGTTTTGGATGTGTAGGTGCTGGAAAATCATCGAAGTCTGCTACTCGTTTCAGTGTCACTGACCTCGACGCTGTCCGATCCGCAAAGAAGAAGCCCGCTACTAGTCCATCCGTCATTATCCCCAAGGCAACCACTTCTAAGGGAAAAGGCGAAAAGAAAAGGAAGACTGCTGATACCCTTGAAGGTCTGCCTCTGATCCAGCATCAGTTCGAGGAATACGTTGCTGAGGTAAGAATAACTGATCCTTAAATGTGATTCTTGTACATGATCCTTCCATACTGAGAGTAAGGGATCCTGAACTGTATCCTTTCTTTTGCAGAAATTTGCTGAAATCCAAGATTACGTAGGGAGTATTGAAGAGGTTGAGCAAAAATGTTTGGACCTCCAAAAGATCATGCTGGCCAAGGATCAGAAGATTGCCTCCCTCGAAAACGATGTCAATCTGGTGAAGAGGGAACTTGTCCTGGCTCATATCACTGCTGATCAGGAGAAGGCTGCAATCACAAATGATGCTAAAGTCTCCACTGCCATTGCTATGTACAAAACCAAGTTGCAGATGGCCCAAGAAGCTCAGGATCCTAACTTTGACAAGAGCAACTGGGACATAGAGGGCTGGAAGGCTAGGTTGGCTGAGCTGGATGACGAAGAAGAGGCTGATGAGGTCCTAGCAATTGAGGCTGGCAGCAGTGGGGTTAAGGATCATGTGGGTGATGCCGGAGCTGGATGAGCTGGTGAAGGTGATGGTGATGCAGCAAAGTTGTAAGCTGCAGGAATGGGCGATGATGGACATTTCTAGACGCGGCCGGAGCACATTTTTTAGGACTTGGTAATAGTTTTTTGGTTATGGTGTTTTGAAACAATCTTGGGTTGTATTTGAACAATAGTTTCTAGGGTTATGGATCATGGATCCTTAGACAATAGGTAGGATAATGGGTGGTGGATGGATCCTCTGTTTGGGGGATGAAGCCACTTGTTATCCTGCCATCTTTTATTTCCTGCACTCTTAAGACCCGTTAACAATGGACACCCTTTGCCAACCCATGTGGACAGGCCACGTTTTGCTGGTAGAAACGTGGGTTGGCAATTTTGACAACCTTGAAGGGTTTAACGTTTTGTGAATATATAAAACCTTAACTTTTTGGCTATTTCCCGTGTTGTTATCCTTGTGAATACTTTACTTTTCAATTGTTGTGTTATACATTTTGTCTGAATTTATTAAGTAAGGAAGAAAAAATTTAATAAATATCCTCAAAAAGTTTAGGATATGATCAAGGATCACATATCCTATAGTCGACAAGTTCTGAAAAGTAGTGTAGTTTAAGGATCATAAATTCAGTTGTCAAAGGATAAGGCTCACTCATGTAAATAATAAATAAAATCAAAGTAATTAAGGATCATACCTGAGAATCCAAGTTAGGATCCTAACCTTTAACACTTATAATCAGGATAACCAAAAGACAAACCTTAGTAGAAGGTAAGGATCAAGGATCCTTGGTCGTTTAGCTTCAAAAACCTGAAATAGGATACAACTTGGGACTAAGCCAATATAAGATAAAAGTTAGTAACTGGTGACAAGCCCAACAATTCTGGGGACAAGCCCAATATACTGGGGACAAGCCCAAAGGATAACTGGGGACAAGCCCAAAGTATAACTGGGGACAAGCCCAAAGGATAACCGGGGACAAGCCCAAGGATAACTGGGGACAAGCCCAAAGATAACTGGGGACAAGCCCAAAGGATCGTGTGTAAACTGGAGTATGGCCCTCACTGGCGACTATCCAAACTTAGTGACATGAAAATGCCAAAACCTTAGCTAACATGAAATTGTTAGAAACCTTAGGAACGGATGTATGGTACGTCTACCATTCTACATAGGATCCTGAATACAGCCAGTATAATGAAATTGTCAGCCCCTAAAGCGAGTACTGGTCCCATTGCCATGAACTGTACCAGGATCATCGTGCGCTACTGGCGATACTGGGGACAGGCCCAAACTGGGGTCAAGCCCAAATAACTGGGGTCAAGCCCAAATAACTGGGGTCAAGCCCAAATAACTAGGGTCAAGCCCAAATAACTGGATACTTCTGTGGATACTCAATCCTTTGTTAAGGATACCTAAACCTTCTGCAAAACTCAGATTCAAGTGAAAGGAGGATAAAGAATGCAGGATCCTTATCCTTATATAAGATAATTAAAGAATGAAATAGTTTGAGATTAGAATATTACCAAAATGAGGATCCTCTGTCCTGTAAGGATCCTTCAAGGATACTTGTCAGGTGAGGATCATGGATCCTTATCACATGAAGTATTTCTTCAAGTGGACAGCATTCCAAGCTCTTGGTAGAAAATCACCTTCCATTGTTAGCAATCGATATGCCCCCTTTCCTGCTTCGGCTTCAATCAAATAGGGGCCTTCCCACTTTGGTGCTAACTTCCCATCAGCAGGATTGGTGGTATTCTGAAATGCTTTCCTTAATACCATATCACCAACTTGGAATTTCCTGATCCTGACATTCTTGTTGTAGGCTCCAGCCATCCTTTGTTGATAACTGGCCATCCTTATCCTTGCCAAATCCCTGAGTTCTTCTATAGTATCCAAATCTTGAACCAAGTTTTCAGCATTTTCTTCAGGATCACAAATGCTTGTTCTTGCAGTAGGAACCACCATCTCTGTAGGGATCACTGATTCTGCTCCAAATACCAAAGAGAATGGAGTTTGTCCAGTAGCATTCTTGGGAGTTGTCCTATCAGCCCATAGTACATAAGGTAGTTCTTCTGCCCACTTTCCTTTCTTGGATCCAAGCTTCTTCTTCAAATTGTTGATGATGATCTTGTTGGATGATTCTGCCTGACCATTAGCTTGTGGGTGGACTGGTGTTGATGTTATCATCTTAATCCCCCAGCTGTCACAAAATTTAGTAGTTCTACTCCCAATAAATTGGGATCCATTATCACAAACAATTTCAGAAGGGATACCAAATCTAGTAATAATGTTTCTTTTAATAAAGGATATCACTTCCTTTTCTCTGACTTGAGCAAAGGCTTCAGCCTCTATCCACTTGGAGAAGTAATCAGTCATAGCAAGAATGAATACTTTTCCACCAGGTTCCTTAGGAAGCTTACCAACTACATCCATTCCCCATCTCATAAATGGCCAAGAGGAGGATATAGGATGCAAAAGTTCTGCTGGTTGGTGAAGGATATTACTATGTCTCTGACAAGGATCACACTTCTTGGCATATTCCACAGCATCCTTCTTCATAGTAGGCCAATAGTATCCTGTCCTCAGGATCCTTGAGAATAATGCCCTGCCCCTAGTGTGGTTTCCACAATCTCCTTCATGGAAATCCTTTAGGACTTCTTGGATTTCAGGATCCTCAATGCATCTTAGATATGGTCCTGCAAGAGATTGTTTATATAATATGTTATTCAATATTGTAAATTGAGATACCTAATTTTTGAATGCCCTGGGGTTTTCTCTTGTAGGAATCTCTCCATGTTGGATATATCTCATGATTGGAAGGATCCATGATCCTGAATGGGATTGTGTATCATCAGTAGAGACAATAGCAGAATCCTCTCCTATCTCCATGGCTACATGATCCTCAATAGCAGGGGTTAGGATGTGGATAATAGGGATCTTGATATCCTCCGGGATCTTCAAGGATGATCCTAGATTGGCCAATGCATCAGCCTCTGTGTTCTCTTCCCTTGGTACCTGTGTCAAACTAAAGGAAACAGCCAATTCTTTGACTATCTCTAAATATGTGATTAGCTTTTCACCTTTAACATCATAGGATCCATTAAAGTGATTAGTGATTAATAATGAATCTACATGTACCTCAAGATACATGATCCTCATATGCTTGGCAATTTGCAAACCAGCTATCAAGGCTTCATATTCAACCTCATTATTAGTAGTTTGAAACTCATAAGCTATGGAGTGGGGTATTATGTCCCCCCTGTGGCGATTTTAGTAGTATTCCAAGTCCTGTTCCTTTGACATTAGAGGCTCCATCAGTGAAGAGTATACAAGGATCCTTAGTTTCTTCAAGCTGTTGGACTTCTAACTCAGCTTCCTTTTGCAAGTCACTACTGAAATCTGCCACAAAGTCAGCTAAGGCCTGGGATTTAATGGCAGTTCTAGGCTCATATCTTATATCATAAGCACTAAGCTTCACTGCCCACTTAGCCATCCTTCCTGACATTTCAGGTTTCCTGAGAACATTCTTAATTGGAAAAGTAGTCTTAACAATAATGGCATGAGTCTCAAAATAATGTCTTAATTTAGTAGATGCCATAATTAATAGAAGGATAAGTTTCTCTAAGTGTGAATACCTGGATTCAGCATCAAGTAAACTCTTACTTACATAATAAACAGGATGTTGTGTACCTTGGTGATCTTTAACAAGGACCGCACATACTGCTTTTGAGGATACAGCTAGGTATAAGGATAATATATCCCCCTTTTCTGGTTTCATCAAGGCGGGAGCTGAGGATAGGTAATCCTTAAGAGCTTTGAGGGCACTTTCATGCTTCTCAGTCCATTCAAATTTCTTGTTCTTCCTCAGGATGTCATAAAATTCCTTGCACTTTTCTGAGGATTTGGATATGAACCTGTTCAAGGCTGCGATCCTGCCTGTCAATCTTTGCACATCCTTGGCATTGGCAGGAGATTTGATATTCACAATAGCCTTAATCTGCTCTGGACTTGCTTCAATGCCCCTCTTTGTCACCATATAGCCTAAGAATTTACCTGCTTTAACACCAAAATGGCACTAGGAAGGATTCAGTTTCATATTAAATTTATCAAGGATATTGAATGCTTCCTCCAAATCTTTAAGGTGATCCTCAGCTTTCTTGGACTTAACCACCATGTCATCTATATAGACTTCCATAGTGTGTCCAATTTGTTCCTTGAACATCATATTGACAAGCCTTTGATAAGTAGCACCTGCATTCCTTAGTCCAAATGGCATAGCAATATAACAATATATACCAGTTGGGGTCATAAAGGTTGTATCCTCTTGATCAGATGGTTCCATCTGAATTTGTTGAAATCCAGATGAAGCATCCATAAAAGTCAACAACTCATGACCTGCGGTAGCATCCACCATGGAGTCAATGTGGGGTAATGGGAAAGGATCCTTAGGACATGCCTTGTTTAAATCAGTAAAATCGACACATACCCTCCACTTTCCATTTTTCTTTTGAACAACAACCACATTGGCTAGCCACCTTGGATACTTAACCTCTTTTATCATACCTTCCCGAAGTAGTTTATCTACCTCCTCCTGGATAATAGTATTCCTTTCAGGTGCAAACTTCCTTCTTTTTTGATGAATTGGCTTGAATGACCTGTCAATGCCGAGTTTATGAGTAATTATATCTTTAGATTTACCTGTCATGTCTTCATGCTTCCAGGCAAAGGTAGTTTTCCTTCTTTTAAGGAAGGATACTAGATCATGTTCAATGTCGCTAAGGATCCCTGATCCTATAAAGATCTTTGATTCAGGATCATGAGGATCCATGAGGATTTCTTTTACATCCTGCTCTCTTGCCTCCAAGACATCTCTTGAAGGATACTTTAATTGCTATTGCTCCCTTGGTCTTGAGGCTGGCTTCATTGATGAGGTATAGCAATTCTTAACTTCTTGTTGATCACTCTCAGTTTTCACCACTCCCCATGGACTAGGAAGCTTTACGCATTGATGATATGTGGATGGGACTGCATTCATGTCATGTATCCACGGCCTGCCAAGGATAACATTACAACATGATAAGCAATCTATAACACAAAATTTTTGATAAGAATGAAGTCCTTCAATATAGATGGGGAGTTTGATGTCCCCCAATGTATTCTTGGTTTCTCCATTGAATCCCACAAGTACTGAGGATCTTGGGACAATGTCTGATTCAGGGATGTTCATTTTCTTGAGAACATCAAGCTGGATGATGTTTACTGAGCTTCCTCCATCTATCAGGATCCTGCGGACAAAATGGTTAGAAATAAATAAGGTAATAACAAGACCATCATGATGAGGATCCTGGACATCAACACGATCATCCTCATCAAAGGTTATGACTTTATCATGGGTAACAATGGAGGTCCGGATGTGTCTGTCTCCATTATCCATCTTGGTTTCCTTAGCATGTCTTTTGGCTACTGAAAAGGAGGTACCACAAATGTCTGATCCACCAAATATGAAGTTTATAACTTGTGCATCTACTGGAGGAGCAGGAGCCCTTTCCGTGATCCTTTCAGGATCCTAGATCCTTGACTTCTTTCGTTCCAAAAGCTCCTTTAAATGTCCCTTGATTAACAAGTAACCAATTTCCTTTCTAAGTGCAATACACTCTTCAGTGAGATGCCCGAAATCCTCATGATATGCACACCACTTGGACTTATCCTTTGTAGCAGCTGGTTTATCACTTTTCCTTGGCCACCTAGCTTTCTCACCTAAATTCTGCATTACAAGAATTAGTTCATTGTTATCAACAGAAAAACAGTATTCAGAAATGGGAGGATAATCCTCATCATCCTCTTCATGTTCCACTGCATGCACGTTCTGATTATCAAATCTGTTGTAGGACTTTGATTTGTTGTTCCTGAAGTAGGATCCTTGGTTTTCCTGTTTTGAGGATCCTGTCAGTCTTTCCTGGATCCTTTTATCATCCTCTAATCGGATAAATCTAAGGGCCCTGGTTCTTACTTCAGCAAGATTCCTGCAAGGGGTCATGACAAGATCATCATAGAATAATGAATCCCTAAGCAATCCCATTTTAAAGGCTTCTACAGCCGTAGCAATATCCAGGTTAGGAATGTCTAAGGATTCTTTACTAAACTTAGTGATGTAATCTCTAAGTGATTCATTTTGACCTTGTGTTACCCTATAAAGATCACTAGTTAAACGTTCAAATTTTCTACTACAAGAGAATTGACCATTAAACAGATTAACTAGATTAGCAAATGAAGTAATAGAGTAAGGGGGAAGACTTAGAAGCCATTTAAGAGCAGATCATGTGAGTGTGGATCCAAATCCCTTGCATAGACATGCTTCTTTTAACCTCTCAGGAATTGGATTGATCTCCATCCTCTCCCTGTATTGAGCTACATGCTCCTCTGGATCCGTTGAACCATCATACAGCTTCATGGATGGTATCTAGAATCTTTTGGGTATCTCAGCATCACATAAGGGTGGTGCAAACCGAGATATCCTATGGCTACCGTCTGCGATCTCAGGAATGGGCTTGACCACTCCTGGAACACTGGATATCATATCCTTAAGCTTCTGTAATTCTCTAGCCATAGCCTGATTGATACCTGTATCCTGCATGGAGCCATGGTTAGTGTTATATGAATTATTAAAAGTGTTACCTCCCATGGGATTCAAGTTTGGAATTGCCGATGTGAATCCATATTGACGGGATTCTGGTATGATTGAAGGACCAGAGGAAGCAATGGTCTGCATTGGTATGAAGTCTCCTTGATGAACATCTGAACTTGGAGGCTGCATACTCCTTAAGGATCCTTGATCCTGAGAGATGTTGGATCCTTGAACCTGCAAGGATCCTTGGGGCTGGGAGGATCCTTGGACCTGGGAGGATCCTTGGACTGTGTGCATTCCCAAATACCCTCCTGAGCTAACGAAGGATCCCTGATGCTGAAAAGAGGATCCCGATGGCTGAGAACAGGATCCTTGAGGCTGGAAGTGAGAGCCAAATGCCTGACTCATAGTTGTTGTTCCATAACGCCTTTCTGATGGACCACTTTGATACTGGATGCCCGGAACTGCCGATTGTAGGGGTAGTTACAACTGGAGTGTCAAAATTCAATGACCTTGGTATCAGAGGAGAGTGATCCTCCACTGATTTCTTCTGTTTCTTGATATCACCAATCTCCTGGAGAATCCTTTCATTGGTTTTGTCCTGCTCTTGCATGCGATCTCTCATCTGCAAAATCAGAGTAAAAAGATCATTAGTAGTAGGATTAGAGGAAACAGAAGAAGTTGGTGGTTTTGGAAAAATGGGGGTTTGTCTCTTCGCAGCATTTTCAGCATTCTTCTGGGATCCAGAAGGTGGTGGAGGCAAAGGTGGAATGCCTTGTGAAGAACTGATTGCCGGCATTATACTTGAAGTGTTCTTCGCTGAGGAAGCCATCTGCTTGGTTGAAACTAACCGAAATGACCAAAAAATATGAATCTTCTTAGGAATGAAGCACCAATTGCCCCACGGTGGGCGCCAAACTATTTTGGTTAAAAATCAAGCAAAGATAATGCAACCAAATCTTTTGTTGTGAGGTGTGATGCTTGAATCAATGAACAATATTAAGGATCACTCAGAAATGTAATGAACAAGTGACACAATGATTTATACAAGGAAAAAGCCCTTGATCAAGAGTTGATCTCCGGAATAAAAAACCTCGGGTGATGGAAACTACCGATCACCAACTCAGATTAAACAGAAAATGTATTACAACTTTGGATGATAGCGAGCTAGTTACAAGGTCACTAGAGTGTAATGTGTAAAAAAGTGTGTAATCGCCGAGCAAACTGTTGAGAGTTGATGAGAGCAGTTACGAGTGTGTGTGTGTTTAGCCAAAAATAGCCAAGTGTTCTAATCTAGCTCGCCATCCCCTAATAAATTTAGAAAATATCTAAGCTAACTAACTATCCGCATTTTGTGCAAGTCTTCCATGACCTCCATAACGTCCATATTAGTCAAGCACGTGCGGAATAAAAAGGGAATATGCTCTAGGAATATCACCATGACCAAGTCCAAGCACGTACTCCTGCAAAACAACTTCATATTCAAAGCATAAAATCGTTAGTGTAAGGATCACTATGATGATCCTGGATCCTGATCCTATAATACTCTCTGAGGATCACTAATTCAAACAGAATTGAGGATCCCTAAGCCCGGCAGTAATTGGGGATCACTGATCTTTGGAATCCTCCCCTAACAGTTACAGGTTGTTAGGCTGTTAGACGTCGCTTTCATGGTGACATCAGCTGAGATGCCTCAGTGGTTTGGTTTGCCTATAAATGGAGCAGTACTCTGTACTGTTACATTTGATTGACTGAGCGAGTTCTTCACCTCTAGTCCAATCCTTTCATCTTGTGTGCAATCAACCATGGAGTATCAGGCTGAGGGGGAGTTTAGTTTGTAAGCTTGCTTTGTAATCTTTTGATTTTCTTTGTAACCTTTCGACTGATGAAAAGCATGTGTTTATCAAAACTATTTTCCTCTTTGATTGTGTTTACAAAGTTTGTGTTCATTTCCGCTGCATAACTCATTGAATTATGTTTATTAATTGTTCATTTATTACAAATAAACACAATCATGAGAGCCTCCGATCCTAACAATTGGTATCAGAGCTTGGACAATCAAATTCGATCTAACAATCAATTTGACATAACAGTTCAACTCAAAATTCATTGATACTAAGGTTAATTGCATTTTGTTGAAAAACATAGTAACGAGTTATCATGTTCAAAGTTGCTATTCAAAAACTCTATAAAACAACCAAGATGTCATAAGATACACAAATTTCACACAACAAGTGATGTCATGCATAAGTCACACATAGTTCTCAGATCTGAAAACATGTCTGGTAACTATGGTATGTGTTATGGGTGAAATTCTGAGCTCATATCCTGGACGATATCTTAAATTATATCTTGCTTATCTGATATATGTTTATACCCGGGATGTTGATTCAGGATATTGGTAACATCCTGGATGGTATCCTGAGGATTACTAACGGATTGTGTGCAGGAGTACGAGTCTAAGTTCCCAACGTTCACGAAGACCCTTTCTCCGCAAGACTCGGTCCAAGTCGTTCAAATGAAGATATTGAAGCCGCTTTACTCGGTCCACAACATTAATAATGGAATATTCGGGAGCATCCCACATTTATAGGAATTTTAGTTTGTATTTTGTAACTATAAATAGATGGATAAATCAGATCAATAGGACACAACAACTACACTCGCTACTCACTCACACTCACTCTCTCGCAACTTTCACTTTCACAAAAAGCATTGTAACACTTAGCGATCTGATCAATATCCTGCACTGTATCCTGACGTTTAAAGCAATAAGAAGAATAAGGCAGCTGCGATTGTCAGCTCCCGAGGTTTTATGCCGGCGATCTAGATTGATCAAGGGCTTTCCTCGTACATCTCGCGTCACCCTTTTACTTTTTGCTCATAGTTTGATCACAGATACAGCTCAATATCCTGAGTCGTATCCTGAAAACTGTTTTCGTAAACAACATAACTAGCATATTTCCAACACACTTTTTAGCACACTACCTCACTTAACTAATTTGATCACTAAATTGCTTTGGTAATTTTTGACCAAAACAATTTGGCGCCCATCGTGGGGCAAGTGGTGCTATCTTTACTAAAAATCTTTGTGAAATCGTTGATCGGTTTTCTATTTTCAAAACTTTTTGCCACATTGTTTACAATGGCCTCAAGATCAAACGTGAGCTCCTCTACCGTGTCTGCTACAACCTCTGCTACCATTGGTTCAATGCTTCCACCACCTCCTCCAAGGATGCAGGCTTCTTCGCAACCTCAGGATATTATTCCTACTCGGAACATCCAGGGATCTGGTCCAGTTCTAGCTTCTAATGACGAAATTCTAACCTTGTTTGGAAGTGTGTAGGAACAAATGAGGCAACAAGAGGAAACAAACCAAATGCTGATAAGAGAAATACAACTCTTGAAATCTAGCTCAAGCAGACCCGTTGAGGATATCGTCACTCCTTTACAACCCAGAGCTTTGAACTTCAGTTCAGCCGTGTATACTGAGGATAATAGGGGAAATATTGTGCCTAACCATCCTCCGAATGATACTCCTGAAATACCCTCCTCGGTCACCATGTCAACTCTGAGGAGCTCAGGATATGCTTCAGGATATGGCCAGAATCCTCGGACTGGTAACGTGTCAAATAATAATATTCTTGCTACTAACACTAATGGATCTTTGCAGGATGCAGGTATCACGTCAACATTTACTAGGGAGCTTCAGAAATTGAAGGACATGATATCCAGTGTACCTGGGGTGGTCCAGCCAATTTCGGAAGTGTCCCAAGACAGCCACAGGATATCCCGCTTTGCTTATCCTATCTGCGATGCTGAAATCCCAAAGAGATTTCAAACTCCCAACATGAAACTATATGATGGGACTACGAATCCTGAAGAGCATATTGCCCAGTATAGGGAAAGAATGGAGATTAATCCTATCCCTCCAGAGCTCAAGGAAGCGTGCCTATGCAAGGGTTTTGGTTCTACCTTAATAGGATCAGCCTTAAAATAGCTCTTGAATGTTCATCCTCATTCGATTACATCATTTGCTCACCTAGT
>JARYGA010036759.1:0-82438 GCA_030545235.1 Helianthus tuberosus | reverse complement strand
GGAAAGCTCTAGGCAAATTGAGGAGTTGCCATTTCAGGAGGAATTGGATCGCGTATTGGCGAGCTGTGATATCGTCAGGCCTATCAATAATAATCTCTACCCTTATCCTGCTGGAAATCAACTTCCAATTAACTTGGAACCAGCAATCCCAGAACCTATAATCCACACCCAACCTCTAGGAATGGACGAGTGGTAGACTAATGATTGGCAGTTTCAAAACCTCCTTAACAATCCTTATACCTTTCTCCCTCAGTTCGACCAGGAACCAATACCAAACCCGCCAATAAGCAATGAAAATCTAGCTGAACTCCGCCACTTTGGCGAAGAGTTAATGGATGCAGGAAATAGGATTAGGGAGGTAGGAGAACAGATCTCCTGGAAATACGACGAAAGGGAACGTCGTTACTGAAATACCAACTGACGAGGGATAGTGGGGTTGTGAAACTGTGATTGTATATTAATAATAATAATAGTAAATATATAATCTTGTAAAATAACTACAAATAAAACTTTGTAAAATAACGGTGTGTATTGATGCATATTATAATATATAAAAAAATGGGAATCGAGAAATCGATAATTTTGACTATCCATGTGTTATGAAATTGTGTGATTATTTGTATATTGCTATGAATTATTTTGTGCTAATAATTTATATATATTAATTATCAGATGGAAAACGCTAATAATGAACCAGTTAACGAGGTTAACTAATCTGAGCAACACCAGGAGGATCACTTTATGACTAAGCAAGATATAGAAAATATTGTTGCTCAAGGAATAGCCAATGATATTCCAGCAATCCTTGCTGCTGCCTGATGTGTAAAATGTTTAATATATTTTTAAAACACCAAATTAAATGGTCAAACTAGCTTAATTACACATAATCGGCAAGTGCACCGGTCGTTATGTAGTCAAGTCGGTAAGACCGAGTATCAATCCGTGGACACAATGGCGCGACTCTCGATACTAAACTTTTGTCGAGTCCTAGTCTAGCAATTTTTAGTGAGTGTTTGGATTTATATTAACTACTGAAATTAAATAAGAGAGCAAATACAAAAGCAGAAAACAGAGCAAACAGATAACGAATTTTAGGTGAATTCAGAGGATGGAAAAATGGCTACCTAGGCAAGATGCATGTCAATTCACTCACGGTTCTTGGAATGGAATAACTAAGTTTTGGCTACTGGGATCTTAAGGTTCACTAAACAAGACCTAAACTGGCTGGCATATCATTCTCCAAACAGGTCGCAATCTAGGGTCAAGAAAAGTGTATAAACTCACCGGTTAATGTCAGATCACCTCTCGGTCTCTCTAACTAGGTTATGGTACCCAAAATCTAGATTACCTCTCGGTCTCACTAGAATCGGTACATCCGGGAAGTGTAAGGGATGTACGGGGTGGTGACTCTAATTAGGTTCTAACACGGTTTGCTAAAAATCACAAGAAAACCTAGGGTAATTCACTCTCGTGCAATTAACACCTAACCCGTCTAATGATTAAGACAACCTGACATCTAATCTCCTCTCGGTCTCAAAGATGGTAGAATATTTAATTACCAAATAGTTTATTAATTTGTTCCTAGGGTGTACTACGTCTAGCAACCACAAGATTTAGTCGAAAACACAAAGTTAACGAAATCACCTAACCTAGCTTAAATTAATACGCAATCAATTTTAACCAAGAAAAGGTGGAACAAAAATAAACCATCAATTATTAAATACGCATAAACATTAGAACCTAGTTTAGAACACTTTTACCATAATACTGAGCCAAAACATTAATTAACCAACCAAGAAACCGTAAATAAAACTAACAATTATCCATAGCCTAGGTAGCACAAAGAAATTTAGCCAAGCATGGTCAAGAACGAAGCATAAATAAAATCAAAACAAACGGGTTCAGAAAACATTGTTCAATTATTTGAGTCTAAATAAACTGAAAACAATTAAAACAAAGTCTAACCGAACAAGCAATTAACTTTTAGGCTAATACTCTTCAAAGTTGTTTCAATCTTTTCCTGTTCGTCTCTTGCGTACACCTCTTGTCTGCCTTCTTTTCTCCTCTCCGTAATAATATTGCAGCCGTCTGCCTCTTTTTTTTTTTTTTTTTTCTATTCGATCATATGTTTCGTATTTATCCTCCTACAACCAAAGTCACCGACTTCCCTTTATTTAGTCAACTTGCCATCCAAGATAATTCCATCTGAACCCTCATAAGCCCATTTGTCAATGTTGCAGCCCAACCAATAATAATAATAATGCCTTCTTTTCCTCTCGTGTTCGTTTCTTGCTGCCGTCAACATGGCTTATGTATAGAATATTCTTTTCTTTTTTTTTAATGGGAATTTATAAAACACATAGAATTCATGTGAGTTTAGATGTTGGAATTAATTCCAACTTTCAACATCTTGCACTTTGGCCCTTATAATTCTATGAACTATTTTTTTAAGAACTTTTCTTTAATTGCAATTTAGCCCTTCGTCTTTCAGCTTCATTTAATATTTCCCGATTCTTCATACATTGATCGTTTAAGCTCGTTTTTCATTCCTTTTCGCACCGGGACCTGTAATAATAATAAATAATAAAATATATGTCTAAATATTATAAAAATTAGTCTAAACTATTAAAATAATATACAAAATACACAAGGAAAATAAGATGCGTTTGCAACACATCAAACATCCCCACACTTAACCTTTTGCTTGTCCCTAAGCAAAATCCCAAGCAACATGTCCAACTCAAACACTTAACAATAACGCATGTCTCGAACAAGTTATAACGCGAACTACGAAATCATTAAACACAGCGGTTTCGCAAGACTTACAACGTTCAAAAGGTTGATGAATCATAATATTTTTCAAAAAAAAGAGCCTACCTAATCAAGCTTTTCTCACCTTCAAGCAACCAATCATGCAATGTCAACACCCCTCACAATTTCACTCGACACTCGGTTGATATATGTGATAATTCAAGTGAACTCTCAAAACCAAACTATGAAGCAACACTATCATAAGCTTGTACGCCAATCAGATCTCCACCTAATTGTTAGAATTCGACACGGATCAAGAGGGCTTTAATGGGTAGGTAAGGCTAAAGGTAGGGTTTTTTTTTTTTTTTTTTTTTTTTGTGGGGGAAAAAGTGGCTAAACACATAATCACACGATAAACCGGATAAGCACGAAACAAATACTAACATATTGGTCATTTTGACCTACAACTTTATTCTATTTTTTTTTCTTTTTCCTGTTTTTTTCATATTTTCTTTTTTTTTCTTTTACTTTTTTTTTTCTCTTTTTTTTTCATTTTTTTTTCAAATATAATAATCACGTAACACGATCCGGCTATCAAATCACAAACGGGTAACAAACGAATGGCTAGGCTCAAAGTGGTGTATCTAAGGGTAGTGGTGAAACGGGTCAAAAACAAGGCTACACAAATAGGGTGATCCTAATGCCTCTATCATATCCATGCCAAATCCTAACCGAAGGTCTCAAACTGTATCAAAACGCACAAGTTCTAAAGTAATGTAACAAAGTCGGTAAACACACATGAAACGAAAATAGTGATCATATATATATGAAACATGTAAAGGCTCAAATCTCACTATCATGTGGAAAATAGGGCTACCGATATCGACAATGCACAACCAATCAACTCTCCGGCTCAATCCACTATCCTAGGTATCCCAAAACCTTTTACTCCCAAAAACCGATTCAGTCAACCTACTATCCCGCAACTTAAAGAAACATGCGCTATCGACTCGTAAATTCGACCATTAAACCGCTTTTGACCGACGTTTTGAAAAGGTTTTTCGTTTTCTATGCGCTAAAGGACCGGGACTCGCAAAACCAACTCCTTTTTTTTTTTTGAATTTTCAATTTTTTTTGTAGTTTTTTTTTTGACTCAAATCTATCTAAAAAGACGTAGTCTCCCATCCCCACACTTAAAATTTACATTGTCCTCAATGTAGGATGAAAGACAACTAAAAATAAATAAGAAAGAAAAAATAAACTAGAAACATATAATGGAACAAACTCGCCTGGTAGCAAAAGTCTTCGAATTCCAAACCAACGCGAGCACGACTGTATAGCATTTCATTCGCAGCCGTCTGACAAACTTGTATACTTGAGTTGTCTTTTACATAATGATATAAGCTCGAAATCCCCGCCCGAATGGAGATTGAGTACGGACGGGTCAAACAAACCTGCACAATTAAACACAAACAAACCCAAGCGTAAAACTGACTCAAAAATAAAAACCGACTCAAAACTAACTAACTCGAACTGACTAATTTGGACTCAAAATACATAAATATACGAAAATATACACTCGGGTTTTCACCCGAGAATCACTCAAAACTATCAAGCACTATGAGGATCGAGGTGAATAACCTCGACGTCATCCTTCTCACTCGGCCTACCTATATATAACTTCAATCTATGACCGTTCACTTTGAAACTTTCACAATCTTTTCCCTCTATCGTCACACTACCATAGGGAAACACCTTTTTCACCACAAATGGTCCTGACCAACGGGAATTCAACTTCCCAGGGAACAACCTCAAGCGCGAATTATATAATAACACCTTTTCCCCACACTTGAACTCTTTCACCTGCTTCAAGTGTTTGTCGTGCAACGCCTTAGTACGCTCTTTATATGCCCATGACTTTTCATACGCCTCATCGCGCATCTCCTCTAACTCATGAATCTGAAGAAACCGGTTCTTGCCTGCAGCTGGCAAGTCAAGATTTGCTGCCTTCAGTGCCCAGTATGCACGATGCTCTAACTCGACCGGCAGATGACACGCTTTCCCATAAACTAACCTAAAGGGTGTGGTCCCAATAGGCGTCCGATAAGCAGTGCGGAAAGCCCACAGAGCGTCATCCAACTTCTCGGACCAATCAATACGACTGTTTCCGACAGTTTTCTCCAGAATTCGCTTAATTCCCCTGTTCGAATTCTCCACCTGCCCACTTGTTTGTGGATGATAGGCCGTCGAAAGCCAATGGGTCACCCCATAGCGTTTCAAGACCTTCTCCATCTGTGAATTGCAAAAGTGGGTGCCTCGATCAGATATCAAGGACTTCGGTGTCCCGAACCTAGCAAACAATCTCCTCAAGAATCTCACAACAACCCTCGCGTCGTTCGTAGGCAAGGCCTCTGCCTCCACCCACTTAGAAACATAGTCGACTGCAACTAGGATGTATCGGTTCCCCCTCGACATAGGGAACGGACCCATAAAATCGATGCCCCAAATATCAAAGATCTCAACTACCTGAATGGGGTTCTGAGGCATCTCATTATGGGATGAGATATTTCCTGTCCTCTGACAGGCATCACAACTTCGCACAAACTCATGTGCGTCCCTAAAGATGGTCGGCCAATAAAAACCCGCGTCAAACACCCGTTTGGCGGTATAAGCTGCACCATAATGGCCACTAGTCGGTCCCTCATGACAATGTCGCAAAATACTGCGAGACTCGGACCCAAACACACATCTCCTAATAACCTGGTCCGCACCGATCCTAAACAAGTATGGATCCTCCCAAATGTAGTGCTTGACATCCGCAAAGAATTTCTTCTTTTGCTGGTACGTCATGCCCTCCACAAGGTCACCTGTAGACAAGTAATTCGCAAGATCAGCGAACCAGGGAAAGCCTTCCTCGTGGGCTTTCAAAAACATCAACGCCTCATGGGGAAACTCATCCCCAATCCTATCCTCCCGAGTTTTCTCTATCTCGGGGCTCTCTAATCTCGACAGATGAGCAGCAGCGACGTTCTCAGCCCCCTTCTTGTCCCTAATCTATAGATCAAACTCCTGAAGCAGCAAAATCCATCGAATAAGCCTAGGCTTCGCATCCTTCTTCGCAAACAAGTACCGAAGAGCCGCATGATCCGTGAAAATAACAGTCTTCGACAGCACAAGATAAGACCGGAATTTGTCGCACGCAAATACGACAGCTAACAACTCCTTCTCTGTCATGGTGTAGTTTTCTTGGGCATCGTTTAGGGTCTTGCTAGCGTAGTAGATGGGATGAAAGTGTTTCTCCCTACGCTACCCTAGAACGGCCCCAACAGCAAAGTCGCTGGCATCGCACATGATCTCAAATGGGAGGCTCCAATCTGGAGCAATCAGAATGGGAGCACTCACTAACCTCTCCCTAATCAACTCGAAGGCCCCCAAACACTCATCGTCGAACACGAATGGCCTATCCTTCTCTAGAAGCTGGGTCATCGGGCGAGCAATCTTGGAGAAGTCGCGGATGAAACGGCGGTAAAATCCCGTATGACCCAAGAAACTCCTAATTGATTTCACAGAAGTAGGCGGCGGGAGCTTGGAAATAACATCAACTTTGGCTTGATCAACCTCAAGCCCCGCCTGTGAAATCTTGTGCCCTAGCACAATCCCCTCTCGAACCATGAAATGACACTTCTCCCAGTTAAGCATCAGGTTCGTCTCCTCACATCGAGTAAGCACACGCTCGAGATTACGCAGACAGTGATCGAAGGAACTCCCAAACACAGAAAAGTCATCCATGAACACCTCCATGGAGTCCTCGATCAACTCGTGAAAGATCGCCACCATACAGCGCTGAAATGTGGCTGGAGCGTTACACAACCCGAATGGCATGCGTCGATACGCGAAGGTGCCAAAAGGGCATGTAAATATGGTCTTTTCCTGATCCTCTGGTGCAATAGGAATCTGGAAATAATCTGAGAATCCATCAAGAAAGCAATAGAACTGCTGTCCTGACAGTCGCTCCAGCATCTGGTCAATGAACGGCAAAGGAAAGTGATCCTTGCGCGTGGCATCGCTGAGTCTGCGATAATCTATGCAAACTCGCCAGCCGGTGACGGTCCGGGTGGGTATCAACTCATTCTTATCGTTGACGACCACTGTCATACCCCCCTTCTTGGGGACCACCTGGACGGGACTCACCCATGCAGAGTCCGAAATTGGGTAAATCAGTCCTGCATCCAGCAACTTAATCACCTCTTTCTTCACTACGTCCTGCATATTAGGGTTTAGCCTTCTCTGAGGCTGAACCACCGGCTTAAACTCCTCTTCCATCAAGATCTTGTGCGTGCAAAACGAAGGGTTAATACCCTTGATATCCATCAGCTTCCACGCGATCGCCTGCCTATGGTCTCTCAGGACACTCATCAGCTTCTTCTTCTCCTCCTCTGTCAATCCAGCAGAAATGATGACGGGTAACTGAGATCCCTCGCCCAAGAATGCGTACTCCAGATGAGACGGCAACTCCTTCAACTCCAGGGGCGGGGGTACCTCAACAGACGGTCTCTCCTTTGGGATCTCCTCCTCCTCGATGACCTCAAACACCTCGAATCTAGGGGAAGGCTCGGTAGCCTGCGATAGAGGGTCCTGCTCAACATCCAACTCAGTGACCCCACTCCCCTGATAATCCATACTCGCATCATGCATATCAGACGCATCTCTCCCACAAATCTCGCTGAGAAGGCCACCCACATGTGACATGAGAGTATCAATAAAGTAAAGAGTGTCATCATGCTGCTGGGTATGCCTCATAGAACACTGAATGTCGAATGTGATCTCATCCTCGTCTACTCGAAGAGTCAACTTGCCATCGTGCACGTCAATGAGTGCTCGTGCAGTGGCAAGGAATGGACGACCTAAAATCAGTGGGACCTCAGAGTCCTCGTCCATGTCAAGGATGACGAAGTCAACTGGAAATATGAATTTGTCGACTTTCACTAGCATATTCTCAACAATCCCTCTCGGGAACTTCACTGATCGATCAGCCAACTGAAGACTCATGCGCGTAGGAGATGGCTCGCCTAGATTGAGCTTAGCAAAGATGGAATATGGCATAAGATTTATGCTAGCCCCTAGGTCTGCTAGCACATTGCTGACGATAAGATTTCCGATCAGACACGGAATGGTGAAGCTGCCAGGATCAGATACTTTCTTCGGCAGCTTGTTCTGCAAGACGGCAGAACACTCCTCGCTCAGGGTGACAGTCGAAAGGTCCTCTAATTTCTTCTTATTCGTGAGAAGATCCTTCAAAAACTTCGCATACTTCGGCATCTTCGCCAAAGCCTCGACGAACGGGATGTTCACGTGTAACTTCTTCAGCATCTCCATGAAACGACCATACTGCTCCGCGTCCTTACCCTTCACTAACCTACCAGGGTAAGGGGGTGTCGGCTTATACACCCTCATCGGCTCCTTCTCTGCATCCTTCTTCTCTCCTGGAGACCCGCTGGACTGTGCTGTACTTGCTGGGCGCAGCCTAGGGTGCACTTTGCCAGCTGGTGTCTCCATCTCAATCTCCTCGTCGACCTCCGGGTCCTCATCAACTACCGGCTCGACCTCTACACCTCCTCGACCACTTCTCGTAGTAACGGCTTTCGCAGTGGCATTCGGGTTCTCAACAGTGCTACTGGGGAGACCACCAGGAGGTCTCTGATTCAACTTCTCTGACATCGCACCTACAGTCCTCTCAAGGTTTTGGAATGCTGCGCTCTGATTTTTCATGTAAGTCTCGTGCTCCAAGAACCTCGCCTGTGTCTCCCGATGTCGAGCATCCCCCTGCGTGATGAACTGTGTAAGCAGCTGAGTCTGCTGAGCTAACGTCTCCTGGTTCTTCCTTAGCATCTCCTCTAATGTCGAGTTGTTCCCACCTGAACTCGCTCCTGCTCCGGCGTCCTGAAACAAACTCTGACGCGGCTGAAACCCCAGTGGGTTGTTGTTCTTCCAGCTGAAGTTCGGGTGATTCTTCCAATTCGAATTGTAACGCTCCCCGAAATTTCCTTGATTTCGATTACCCACAAACTCTACCTGCTCTGGTGACTCAGTAGGAGCAATAGGACACGCGGTCGTGTCATGCTTCCCAGTACATATCTCGCATAGCTGCTCCTTCTTTATCCCCATATCGCCCACCTGCTTTTTCAGAGCGTCAATCTGTGCTTGCATCCTGGTGACTTCATCTACCTTGTGCACTCCTCTATGTGTGGTGGATGAATCTCTAGACTCAGGAAACTCGTAGCTACTCATCGCTATATCCTCGAACATATCCATGCACTCATCAGGTGTCTTGGCGGTCAGCAGATTGCCACCAGCAGTAGTATTCAGCATATTCCTCGTAGTGGGCGTCACTCCATGATAGAACCTCTCAACTAAAGCCCAATCCTCAAATCCGTGATGAGGACACTTGAGTAGTAACTCCTTGAAACGCTCCCATGTCTCGTAGAATGACTCTCCCTCCTTTTGGAGAAACTCTTGGATCATGCTCCTCAGACGAGCGGTTTTGGAAGGGGGAAAGTACTTGCCTAAGAATTTTTCTTTCATACCGGCCCAGGTGGTAATGGATCCCGCAGGAAGAGATTCCAACCAAGCATGAGCACGATCAGCAAGTGAGAATGGGAATAGACGCAGCTTGCAGGCATCCTCGGTGACACCTTGCTCCTGAAACGTGTCGCAAATAGCTGAAAAGCGCGAGAGATGGACATTCGGGTCCTCAGAAGGTAGTCCATGGAACTGGATGGTGTTCGTAACCATCGTGATGATCTGGGGTGGAATCTGCCAGCGATTAACCCCGATAGCAGGTCGGGTAATGCTTGATCGAGCATTTGCCGCGTTCGGCCTGGCGTAGTCTGCGACGACTCGCCTAACTGGTGCCTCGTCACCCATAATAAAAGCAGAAGATAAAGTGTGTACCTGACTAGCTCGGGAAGTGCGAAGGCGCTCGTGGAAATCTCGCTCGGGCTCAGACGAAGCAGCAAACGAAGGTGGCCCCTGTGAACGAGTGTGGTGCATACAATGAGAAGAATACTAATCTAAGTACTAAAGCAAATCTAACCCTAAAGGCACAAATTGTAAGCAAAAGGGCACCTAAAGGCAATGGAAAACTATGAAAGCAAATAAACAACTAATTTATTTATTTTTTTAAGTTTTTTGTTTTTTTATTTTTTTTATTTTTATTTTACCAAGGAAAAACAAAACTAATCTAAGAAAGCAGCAAAATGGCTAAATCCCCGACTCGGGTCGTCCTCGAAAGCGCTGTGTGTCCCCGGCAACGGCGCCAAAAACTTGATGTGTAAAATGTTTAATATATTTTTAAAACACCAAATTAAATGGTCAAACTAGCTTAATTACACATAATCGGCAAGTGCACCGGTCGTTATGTAGTCAAGTCGGTAAGACCGAGTATCAATCCGTGGACACAATGGCACGACTCTCGATACTAAACTTTTGTCGAGTCCTAGTCTAGCAATTTTTAGTGAGTGTTTGGATTTATATTAACTACTGAAATTAAATAAGAGAGCAAATACGAAAGCATAAAATAGAGCAAACAGATAACGAATTTTAGGTGAATTCAGAGGATGGAAAAATGGCTACCCAGGCAAGATGCATGTCAATTCACTCACGGTTCTTGGAATGGAATAACTAAGTTTTGGCTACCGGGATCTTAAGGTTCACTAAACAAGACCTAAATTGGCTGGCATATCATTCTCCAAACAGGTCGCAATCTAGGGTCAAGAAAAGTGTTTAAACTCACCGGTTAATGTCAGATCACCTCTCGGTCTCTCTAACTAGGTTATGGTACCCAAAATCTAGATTACCTCTCGGTCTCACTAGAATCGGTACATCCGGGAAGTGTAAGGGATGTACGGGGTGGTGACTCTAATTAGGTTCTAACACGGTTTGCTAAAAATCACAAGAAAACCTAGGGTAATTCACTCTCGTGCAATTAACACCTAACCCGTCTAATGATTAAGACAACCCGACATCTAATCTCCTCTCGGTCTCAAAGATGGTAGAATATTTAATTACCAAATAGTTTATTAATTTGTTCTTAGGGTGTACTACGTCTAGCAACCACAAGATTTAGTCGAAAACACAAAGTTAACGAAATCACCTAACCTAGCTTAAATTAATACGCAATCAATTTTAACCAAGAAAAGGTGGAACAAAAATAAACCATCAATTATTAAATACGCATAAACATTAGAACCTAGTTTAGAACACTTTTACCATAATACTGAGCCAAAACATTAATTAACCAACCAAGAAACCGTAAATAAAACTAACAATTATCCATAGCCTAGGTAGCACAAAGAAATTTAGCCAAGCATGGTCAAGAACGAAGCATAAATAAAATCAAAACAAACGGGTTCAGAAAACATTGTTCAATTATTTGAATCTAAATAAACTGAAAACAATTAAAACAAAGTCTAACCGAACAAGCAATTAACTTTTAGGCTAATACTCTTCAAAGTTGTTTCAATCTTTTCCTGTTCGTCTCTTGCGTACACCTCTTGTCTGCCTTCTTTTCTCCTCTCCGTAATAATATTGCAGCCGTCTGCCTTTTTTTTTTTTTTTTTTCTATTCGATCATATGTTTCGTATTTATCCTCCTACAACCAAAGTCACCGACTTCCCTTTATTTAGTCAACTTGCCATCCAAGATAATTCCATCTGAACCCTCATAAGCCCATTTGTCAATGTTGCAGCCCAACCAATAATAATAATAATAATGCCTTATTTTCCTCTCCTGTTCGTTTCTTGCTGCCGTCAACATGGCTTATGTATAGAATATTCTTTTCTTTTTTTTTTTTTAATGGGAATTTATAAAACACATAGAATTCACGTGAGTTTAGATGTTGGAATTAATTCCAACTTTCAACATCTTGCACTTTGGCCCTTATAATTCTATGAACTATTTTTTTAAGAACTTTTCTTTAATTGCAATTTAGCCCTTCGTCTTTCAGCTTCATTTAATATTTCCCGATTCTTCATACATTGATCGTTTAAGCTCGTTTTTCATTCCTTTTCGCACCGGGACCTGTAATAATAATAAATAATAAAATATATGTCTAAATATTATAAAAATTAGTCTAAACTATTAAAATAATATACAAAATACACAAGGAAAATAAGATGCGTTTGCAACACATCACTGCCCAAAAACCTGTTGAACCTCAACAAATCATTCTTAGTAAACGTACTTCTGAAGATAACTTCAGTAATAGCGTAAACGGATGCGGTAATCATACTAATCACGATAATGATCCACGACAAGCTCCACTTCTCAAGAAAATGAAAGTTGCAACGCATGGTTGCACTTACAAAGAATTTCTTTCCTGTAAACCAGCTGAGTTTGCAGGTAACAAAGGGGCGACTGCAGCACTGCGTTGGTTAGAAAAAACCGAGGCAGTAATTTCCATAAGTAAATGTGCTGAAGAAGACCAGGTCATGTATGCGTCGAATCTTTTTAAAGAAGGGGCGCTAGAATGGTGGAACACGGTGTTACAAGCAAAAGGAAGGATGATGGTGTATGCTATGAATTGGGAAGAATTTAAGAGTCTTGTAGAAAGAAAATTCTGTCCCGAGTATGAAAAGGAACAAATGACAAATAAGTTCCTGACACATCGGATGGTGGATGTAAACTGTCGAGGGTACACTTCGACATTCTTCGAATATGCGAGAGTAGTACCAACCCTGGTTTCCCCAGAACCAGTACTTATTTCCCGCTATATTTGGGGATTAATTGGTGAAATCCGTAATATCGTCAAGGCTGCGAAACCCCGCACGATTGATGATGCGGTGGATTTAGCCAATACTCTGACTGACGAATTAGTACGGACGCGAGAAGAAAATAGAAAGAAGGAAGTAGCCCAAAAGATTACCCAAGGATTTCGTATGGGTAACCATAACAATTTCAAGCGAAGGGGAACCGGACAATCTTCTACTGGTCCATTTTGCAATTCTTGCAAAAGGAAGCATTTTGGAAGATGCAAAGTATATTGCAATTTTTGCAAAATTCTGGGGCATCAAGAAGAAGACTGCAGGAAAAAGAAATTCACAGTCTGTTACAACTGTGGAGAGGCTGGACATCTTAAGCCAGACTGCCCAAAACTAAACAAACCAGCGGATAACAAAGCCAAACCTGCAGAAGGAGCAAAAAGGAATGTAAGAACCTTCCAGTTGACGACTCAGGAAGCCGAACTGATTCCTGATGTGATAGCTGGTACGTTCCTAGTTCACAATGTATATGCAAAAGTATTATTTGACTCTGGTGCAAACCAAAATTTTATAAATACTTCATTCTGCCAAGCACTTAAATTACCCTTAATCCAACTTAGACAAATCTTTACAATCGAAACTGTTGGTGCATCTACTGTCTGCTGACTACGTCTTATCGAGTCTTATGTCTAGATAGGTTTAATGAGTGAGCAATAGTGTTCAAATTAGGGTTTAATCATATTTTATAGTGCCTGTCCGTTTGAAATGGTCCTAACCGTTTCAAGATGTCATGACCATTTGAAGTGCATGATCGTTTGAAGCCTGTCCGTTTGAACAGGTATGTCAAGTTCAAACGGTCAGGGGCTTAGCCTATATATATGAGTTGTGCATGCTCATTTCAAACGGACAAGGTCATAGTGTTGGTGATGAAACTCTGTCAAAATTGCATCAGAAACACGTGTAAAGGATTATAATCAGTAATAGAAAGAAGTTAAAAGGAATTGAGCTGTTTGTGACTTCGTTTACGTTGATTCCGCCTTCGTATATGAAGATGAACTACCTTATACTGACTGTTTAGGGTCTCAACACGGTCCAACAAGTGGTATCAGAGCTCAGGACAAGGAGTTCATACCAAATTCAGCTTGATTCTACCGGATTTTTTATCTTCTACTCACTTTCTCTCATATTTTTCTGATTCGGACATATTTCACGGATAAAATGGTCTAAAACGTTCACATAACAGGCGAAACACATAGATAACGAATCCTTGAAAGTTTTGAACCATAATTCGACTTAAAACTGATCGAAATCATCTTGACCGTTTGAAATTGTTCGTAATATGATGACATCATCCATTTGAAACCGACCTGTCTGTTTGAAATTGACTCCTGTCCGTTTGAAATTGACTCCTGTCCGTTTGAAACTGACCTGTCCGTTTCAAGCTGACTTGTACGTTTGAAAGTGGTCATAACCGTTTGAAACTGGTATCACATGTCCTTTTGAAAGTGATCGTTTGAAGTGGTTTTGTTTGAAACCTGATTATTGTTGTCTCAAACGAAATAACTCATTTCGTTTGAGAAAGACCATTTTATTTGAAAGACTATATTGTTTGTAAAATTCCATTTCAACAGATTCCATTTGAATCTGTCATTTTACAAAACCAAGAATTTTCTAAGTTTTTGTTAACTGTTTCAGGTACAAGATGGATGATTTCAATCCGTTTTATGACGACTTTGCGTTTGCTGGAGATGGTGGAAATGATACATCTTCGAGTAACATCAATGACAACACGCAGAATCCAAAGAAAAAGTTATCGGATGCATTGGAGGTTGAAAGTGCTTTCGGAACTTACAACAAACCCCCGAAGTTGATGGCTATAGAAGAATACAGTCGGTGGGCAAAGAAGTTTGAAGATTGGTTGAGAGCTTTTGCTTTTCCCAGCTGGAAGAGTCTCATAAATGGTTATGATGATGGAGGCAAAAGTGGCGAAACCTTAACAACAACTGAAGAAATAGAATCGTTTGTTGCTGAGCAAAAATGTATTGCGTTGCTGTTTCAATCCGTCAGAGAAGATATAATATCTTTGATCGAATACTCTAGTGCTACAGATCTCTGGGAAAAGTTGAAAAACAAATGTTTAGGAAGTAAAGAAATTGTGAAAAACAAAAGGAAACTACTTAGAAAAGAGTTTGATTTGTTTGGGTGTTTAAAGAATGAATCAGTTTGTAAAATGATAGAGATGTTTGGGCATCTGAAACTGGAACTGACGAGACATGATATTCGCTATACTCAAGAAGAGCTAGTCGACAAATTGTTCGATGCATTACCAGATGAGATGGATTGGCAATATTATGCATTGATGCTAAAGAATACTATCAAGCCAGAAGATTTAACAGTTGACTTGTTGATTGAGAGATTAGAAAGTCACGAGTTGGAATTGAAGAAGACGTACAAAGTCAATCACTCATCATATCAGCAGATTTTGGATTTATATTATCCAAAGAGCATGATGCCGAAGAATACATCTCCCAAGACTGCATTTTCTGCGGAGAATGTTTCTACAACACGCAAAGAAAGTCAAAGCAGTGGTTATCACAGTGGATATCACAGTGGGTCTTCATCAAATTCAAACCAGTCTGATGCAAAGAATTTATTTCAATGCAACATCGCTGTAGACTTAAAGAATGCTCAGAACTTCAGCGAGGAGTCGGCAAAACAACAGATGGTTTTCCTAGCATCTGTGCTAGAATCTTATGAAAGTCTTGTAGCAGGGAAGATAGGCAACACCAACCTGACAAAAGAAGACTATGATCAGATTGATCCTGAGGAGATGGAACTGATCGACATAAGGTGGTGTATGGCCAGTGCAGTTCGTCGAGCACAGCGTTTCATGGAGATAACAGGGAGGAAGTCAATTGGTGGACCATCTACCAAGTTGGGATTTGATAAGTCTAAGGTGACATGCTTCAAATGCAAACAGAAAGGTCACTTTAAGCGTGAGTGCCAAAATTCGTATGCTGATGAATCTGAGAACCCGTTCAGAGAAGATTACTACAAAAAAGCGATTTATCATCAGAACAAATCGGAGCCACCAAGAATGAAGCAGATTGAAGATAATAAAGAAAAATCTAGAGCTCTTGCGGTGATTCACGACGATGAAGGTTTCGACTGGAGCGAGTTGTTACCTGAGGAGGATGCGGTTGGATATGCATTCATGGCAAATTCTGAACCTAAACCTTGGAAAGACAACAGAACTGAAGAACAGAAGTATAAACACAGAAAGATGTTGGCCACAAACAAATTGATCAGAATATCTGGTATTTTTTCTGAAGCAAAAAGAGCAAAAAGATGGGATCCAGACAGAGAATGTTATCTTGACCCCTATGGAAATATTGCTATTGATCATAACACTCTTAATATAGAAACCATAATCAGAGAGTATAAAGTTGAAGATGATTATTGGCAGAAGAAATGGTGGGGAAGCGGTGAAGATGAAGAGAAAGAAAAGGAGGAAGAAGAGAAAGAGAAGTCAAAGAAGATTGACACTGGGATCATTGACACGACACAGGAGTTGAATGCTGAAAACATGGGAAAGATGGCTGACAAGGTGCTGGCTGCTAAGGCACTTGAGGTAGATTCTAAATCCGTTTCTGAGTCTAAAAGCCAAGTCAGTTCAAACGCGTCAACGACTGAGTCAGGTAAGAAGGTCAGTGGTAATGTTGACTGCAAAAATTGCATCAAAGAATGCAAGGTTTGTAGTACAAGCACTTATCTCAAAGGTAAGAAGATTGAGGATCTGACTGTTAAAGTCAGAAGTGTTGAGGATTAAATCCTTGATCGTGACAAAATGGTGAAAGCTTCAACTGAACGATTAAAGGAATTAACTAACAAAATTGATCAGGAAAATGTTAGGAAAGAAAATGAAAGGTTAGCTCTTGAAAATAGTCAGATCACTGAAAAATTTGAAAAACTTAAAAGCACGATTAAAGATAATGATGATCGAAATGGTAAAACTTACAAAGAAAATTGTCAATTGCAATGTGTTTTGGGAATCAAAGAAGAATTAATTAACAAACAATTGGATGAGATTGCTAAATTGAAACTTCAGTTTGAAGAAGCCAAGATTGAGAATGAACGGATTAATTTGAAATTGAACAGTTACAGCTCTGCAAGTTTTGTCTTGCAACACATCATTCCCAAACCCATTGGGAAAGACAAAGTAGGCGAAGATGTATACTGTGATGGAACTGGGGTGGGTTTTCATCAAGTTCCACCACCAATTCTAGAAAATTATTCGAAAAAGCAATCTGGGTTGGTTAATCTTGAGGAAGAAAATGAAGTGAAACTTCCTGATTCAATTGATGTTACATTTTCTTCATCATTATCTGATGATAGTGTTCAAACTGAGATTGTTAAAAGCACAGCTGAAAGTGTTTTGGTGTCTGATTCAGCTGAAGATGATGAATGTTTTCTGGACAAGTACATTCAGAAACCAAAATCCAAAAACAACTTAGGTGATGAACCGAGTCTTGTGATGTACAAGATGGCTGGATCTGATAAGTTGTATTCGGATTCTAAGTTTCCTCTGGATAATGTAAACGTTTCAAAATTGACAACTGTGTTCAAATTTGTTGAAGTTGAGTTGTCTGAATTAAAGAGTTTGGAACAAACAAAAAGGCAAATGAATTTTGAGAAAGATAAAGCTTAATACAAGAAACCTGTAGTTCCACCACATTTTTTATAACAACAATCGAAACAATTGGTCGGGTGGATATCAGGGTGGTAAGAGTTATCAGAAAAGAAGTTATCAAAACAAAAGGTTTGCTGAAAAGAAGGTGTTTGTGAACGGTTCAAGTTCACTTTCTGTTGAGGAAAATGAAATCTTTTCAAAATCAAATGAAGAATTTTTTGAGAAGAGGGCCTCACAACCTCAGTCTGAAGGCACAAGTCGGGTAGTTGATACTCGTACATGTTTTAGATGTAACAAAGTTGGTCACATTGCAAGAAATTGCACCAACTTCAAGCCTAAGACTGAAGTTGTTGAGAATCGAAAGAAGAAGGTTGATTCCAAAGGCAAAGCTCAAATGGTTGTTGAGAAGGTTTTGAAAAATGAGAAAACAAAAGTTAAAATCAAACCTGTTAAGAACTTGGTAACTAAAAATGACAAATTTTACAAACGGGTTGCATCATCTCAACAAACATGGAAGCCAAAAGTGGTTGTCAAGAAAGAAAGTTCATCTAAACCAAAGGTTTCAGAGAAAGAAAAACAATCGTCTTCTACCATTCCGGTAAAGATGGATGTTCCTTTGGATTATTATGAACAATTTGAGAAACAATCTTCTACTCCAAAAGAGAAGAAGAATGTTCAAAAGAAAAATCAACCAACCGGTCAACTTAAGATAGATAAGTTTTTCTTATACAAAAAGGTTGAGGTTGGATCAGAAGAAAGCTTAAAAATGAATGATAAAAATTTTCTGCCACTCTACACTACAAAATCTCACATTAAAGTCCAGTTACCTGAGTCGAAAGAGGCTTGGGTAGCATCAAAATCTCACTAAAGATTTTGGACTTGCCGGAGCTTCCTAGTTGGTAATCGTGAAGCAGGAATCGGCATCTTTATTGAATTGTTTATGTGCAGGAACTTCCGAGAGCTATTTCACGATGGATTATGGATAGTGGAGCGTCTCGACATATGACAGGGAAAACTGCATTATTGTATGATGTTAGAAATTTCAATGGAGGTTACGTGGGATTCGCTGGAAATCAAGGTGGTAGAATTGTTGGTGAAGGAACGTTATCCAATGGGATTGTTACGTTTGAAAGAGTTAACTACATTGCTGAGCTGGAGAATAATCTGCTGAGCATCTCGCAGATTTGTGACAGGATGTATACCACTCATTTCACAGACAAAGACTGTTTGATTTTGAAACCAGGATTTGTTATCCCTGAAGAATGGATTATCATGAGGGCACCTAGAGTGAATGATCTATATGTATTGGACATGAGTGTAGCGACTACAACTACTGGTCAAGCACATTGTTTTGTGTCTAGAGCAACAGAGAAAGAATCGAAGTTGTGGCACCGAAAGATGGGGCATATTCATCTTAGAAAAATGAATCACTTGGTGCACAATGATTTAGTTTTTGGAGTTAATATCAAAGGTTTTCATCTGGAAAGGGAGTGCATTAGTTGCATCAAAGGCAAGCAGAAGAAAAAGCCACACCCTAAAAAGCAAGTCAATTCAGTTTCCAGACCGTTAGAGAGACTACATATGGATATGTTTGGTCCAGTAAACGTCAAAAGTATTACAGGGGATCTCTACTGTCTTGTGGTTACTGATGATTATTCCAGATTTTCGTGGGTATCATTCTTAAAGTCGAAAGATGAAACGTTTGATAGTTTGATGGCGTTGTTCAGAAAGATTGAAAATTTGTACCAAAGGCGTATCAGAAGAATTAGAAGTGATAATGGTACTGAGTTCAAGAACAACAAGATGGAAGAATATTGTGATGAAAGAGGCATATTACATGAGTTTAGTGCTCCGTACACTCCGCAGCAGAATGGAGTTGTAGAACGTAAAAACAGGACGCTAATCAAAACGGCTAGAACAATGCTTGCTGATTCAAAGCTACCAATAAATTTTTGGGCCGAAGCAGTTTCCGCCGCATGCTATACGCTCAACAGGGTTCTCACTGTCAAGAAATTCAACAAAACATGCTTTGAGTTGATCAATAACCGCAAACCGAATCTGAAGTATCTTGAACTGTTCGGGTCACCCTGTACTGTTCTAAAGCCTTTTGGAAAGTTTGGTCCAAAGAGTATTGAAGGGATATTTATAGGTTATGCAAGTCCATTACGACGAGTCTTCGTTCCAAGTCTGAAACGGATTATTGAAGCTCAAAATGTTGAGTGTCAGGGGTATACTATGCCGCCTCAGAACCCCGGTGACTCATGGCGTTTTAATTACGATAAATTGTGGGATTCGTTTGACATGATGGAAGAACCAGAAGAAGAAGAAGATTTCTTTGATGAGTTGGATATTTTGCGAGCGTATGAAGAATCGCAGGAAAGATTTCCAGCTGAGTATTCAAGAAGACCAAGACAAGCTTTAAATGATGATGAAGCAGGTCCAAGTAATGCTGGTGAACATAATGATGTCCAACAGGATGAAGTTGCTCAAGATAATCAGTCGGCACAGAATGATAATCAAGAATCTGAGAACATGCCAGTATTTGATCGTGGTGATTCAGATTCTGAGGGGGAGCAAATTCAGATATCAAGTCAAACAAACTCAGTCAGTGAACAGGATGCAAATCAGAATGTTACTAATCTGGAAGGCGATGTAGATGTTCCAGGCGAAGTGATGCCACGAACTCTTTCATATCATCCAGAGGAATTGATCATTGGAGAATTGCAAACTGGCGTTCGCACTCGAAGACAGATTGATAAAGGGCTTACTTGTTTCTACACAACAGTTGCTCCTTTGCAAACTGAATTCTCATTGAGTTGTTTTATCTCGCAGGTTGAACCAAGGATTTACAAAGAGGCGCTTACTGAAGATTCTTGGGTCAATGCAATGCAGGAGGAACTGAGCCAATTTGAGAAGTTAGGTGTGTGGAAGTTAGTGGATTTACCTGATGTTCAGAGGAAGATAAACACAAAGTCGGTGTTCAAATGCAAGAGGGATGATAGAGGAGTTGTTGTTCGTAACAAAGCTCGACTCGTAGTCCAGGGTTTCTGTCAGCAGGAGGGTATAGATTTCACCGAAGTGTATGCTCCAGTTGCTCGACTAGAAGCAATCAGAATCTTTCTAGCATTTGCGTCTTGGAAAAATTTCAAAGTATATCAGTTAGATGTAAAATCGGCTTTTCTCTATGGGAAGGTAAAAGAGGAGGTTTATGTCGGTCAGCCACCGGGCTTTACCGATCCACATCACAAAGATAAGGTCTACTTGTTAGACAAAGCGCTGTATGGTTTACACCAGGCCCCGAGAGCTTGGTACGAGACATTGTCTCAACACCTACTAGCCAACAATTTCATTCGTGGAAAAGTGGATGCCACTCTCTTCACCAAAGAGGTCGACGGTCATGTTCTGATAGTTCAAATTTACGTGGACGACATCATATTTGGGTCAACAAATGAAAATATATGCAAAGATTTTGAACGAGTAATGAAGCAGAAATTCGAAATGTCATCAATGGGTGAGATGAAATTCTTTTTGGGACTGCAGGTTGATCAACTACCCAAAGGAATTTTTATACATCAAACGAAGTACGTTCATGATATCTTGGAGAAATTCGGGATGTCAGGTTCTACTCCAGTAGCCACCCCATTAGTAACGAATCATGGGATAAACCCTGATCTCACCAGAGAGAAGGTAGATGAAACGATGTATCGTTCTATGATCGGTTCGCTGATGTATTTGACAGCTTCAAGACCCGATATCATGTACCCAACCTGCCTCGCAGCAAGATTTCAATCTAACCCGAGAGCATCGCACATGGTAATTGTGAAAAGGATATTACGCTACCTGAAAGGAACTCCATCATTGGGCTTGTGGTATCCAAGAGAAGGCGATTTCACGCTTGAAGGGTATTCCGATTCCGATTTCGGATGCTGCAAAGTTAATGCTAAATCAACAACAGCAGGGTGCCAGTTCTTTGGATCACGATTGATCACTTGGAAATGCAAAAAGCAAACCTCTGTGGCTTTATCCACATGTGAAGCGGAGTATGTATCTGCTAGCAGTTGCTGCTCTCAGATCTTGTGGATCCAGCAACAGATGCGCGACTACGGTTTGCAATTTCTAAACACCCCTATCTTTGTTGATAATGAGGCAGCGATTAACATTACGAAAAATCCAGTATATCACACTAAAACCAAACATATTGAGATTCGTCATCACTTCATTCGAGATTGTTTCGAGAAGAAGTTGATACGAATTGAGAAAATCCACACTGACGATCAAAAAGATGATTTACATACCAAAGCATTTGATAAAACACGTTTTAAGTACTTGCTAAAACTGAATGGTATGAAGCTTTTATCGGTATTGGAAGAGATTATTGGCGTTGATGAAGGAGACATTGTAGATGATGTTGAGAAGCAATCTGCAATGGTTTGTCGATTTTTTACCTGTTTTGGTATTTAGGTGGACGTATAGGGTGATATTTTCAAAAATACAAAAACAATAAAAAATGACAAAAATACAAAAACATGAGATATTTTCAAAATCCAAAAACAATAGAAAACCAGAAAAGAGCTTGTGTAAAAAGGGAAAATGATAGTACATCGGCTTGACAGTCACGGTATGCTAAAGAAATGTAATGTTTAAAAGGTTAAACAGTCTCGCTGATGATGTGTCGATAGGTTTTTACACATTTAGTAGGTTTGTTCGGGATATAAACCTAAATCTTACTTGCTTATTTCGTGGGGAACACTACTTGGATATATAGGTAACCCCTGAAATCTCGTTTGAAAGATTCCTTTTTCTGATATACTAGGTCTTTATACTCAGTGATATCTGGGGTATTATTCCGGTACTTCTGCTGAACGGTAGTTCTGACCTAGTCCCCGAATAATACTTTCCGCAAATGCTTGAAACACAGCATCACCCTCAGCATAATGATAAGACAATAAAATTGCTTAGCAATGCTGTTGTAGCAAAAGATCCTCTAAAGGGGACACACCCACAAGTTGAGTCATGATCTCTCTGCTGAACGATGGTTCTGACCTGAGCTCTCATGATTCTTCATAATTTATTAACCCCTTACAGATATCATTTGTGTTATAATTACCTGTAAGACTGAATATTGGGATCTGGATACGGGAGTATATTCAAGAGGTGGGACACACGTATAAGTTTAAGTCTCTAAAACACTAAATCCATATCCTCGACAGATTGAAAATTGTGTGAGAATTTAAATGGATCAGTATATCGACAATCTACGCGAATTGTTTAATTCTGTGTATGTAATTGAAGCTTAACGGTACTTGTGACTTGTCGAATAGCTGATATGATTCCCTAACACGCTCAACCAAAAATATGTTTGTAAATAGTTTATTTTTATTGCATTTTAGTTCGGTATTTCATTTCTAGTTTAGAAGCTTTGTTAAAAATCCAAAAAAAAATTTCACTTCTGCTTTATTTTTGACAAACCAAAGTGGAGAGTTGATCTTCGGATTCGAAGTCTGAAAATTGAAAGCAAATGCAGGAGATGTCTGGACTGGAGGATGAGTCGTGAGCTAAACATGATAAGTTTGAGAAGTTGAACAGTTAAAGCAAGTTCATTAATTTGAAGCTTGTAATTTTCAGAAATGTTTGAATTTATTTGTTTTTAAATGTCAGTGTGATTTGTCTCAGATTAACCAAGGTCATTAAATTGGACTTGGTAGATTAAATGAGTAATCAGGGTCATTAACTTGAACCTGAATACTTAAGTGGATTTCTAACACTGAAGGTTAAAAGGTAAGTTTGGATTAAAATTTATTATTGTCATATATCTTATATTTGGGTAGAGTATATGCAGGTAACAGGAATTCCCATGGCAACAGAATGTTAAAGTTTGAACCAGAATTCAAGTCCCAGCATTCCGAGAGAAGGAGTCTATGAAAGGGGGAGTTAGATTTCTGGATCAACAGTCAAAGGGGAGATTGAAGATAGAGCTATGTTGAGTTCCTGAACCTGTAAAGAGAGAGTTTTGCAATGAGAAGACAAAATTTGGAAAGAGATAAAGACTAAAGACTCGACGCCGAAGACTTCGTCAACATCCAAGGGGGAGTCTGTTGGTGCATCTACTGTCTGCTGACTACGTCTTATCGAGTCTTATGTCTAGATAGGTTTAATGAGTGAGCAATAGTGTTGAAATTAGGGTTTAATCATATTTTATAGTGCCTGTCCGTTTGAAATGGTCCTGACCGTTTCAAGATGTCATGACCGTTTGAAGTGCATGATCGTTTGAAGCCTGTCCGTTTGAACAGGTATGTCAAGTTCAAACGGTCAGGGGCTTAACCTATATATATGAGTTGTGCATGCTCATTTCAAACGGACAAGGTCATAGTGTTGGTGACGAAACTCTGTCAAAATTGCATCAGAAACACGTGTAAAGGATTATAATCAGTAATAGAAAGAAGTTAAAAGGAATCGAGCTGTTTGTGACTTCGTTTACGTTGATTCCGCCTTCGTATATGAAGATGAACTACCTTATACTGACTGTTTAGGGTCTCAACACGGTCCAACAGAAACGGCAGAAGGAAATTCTTTCAAAATAAATAAGGTTGTGCGAGAAGGAAAGATAGAACTGTTAGGCTATAAATTCTCTGCAAACCTGTTACCTATGAAATTAGCCGGATTTGATGTTGTGTTAGGAATGGATTGGCTAATAGCCAACCATGCTAGAATTCTTTGTGATAAGAATTCCATAGAAATTCATACACCCATAGGAGAATTAGTGGTGATTACAGGAGATAAGCCATGAAAGCCACTGAAATTTATTTCAGTGATGAAATTGGCCAGTTATTCCAGAAAACAAGAAATGGTGTATATGATTTCAGTAATCATTAATACGAAAAGTAAAGAGCTTAAAGAAATTCCAGTAGTATCAGAATATCCCGATGTATTCCCAGAAGAACTACCTGGATTACCACCTGATAGGGAGGTCGAATTTAGGATTCATCTAATTCCTGGAACTACACCGATAGCCAAAGCACCTTATCGGTTAGCACCCACAGAAATGCTAGAATTGAAAAAGCAGTTAGATGAATTACTAAGTAAAGGTTTCATACAACCTAGTTCATCCCCGTGGGGAGCACCAGTGTTGTTCGTAAAGAAGAAGGATGGTTCGATGAGAATGTGTATTGATTATAGAGAATTGAATAAGGTTACAATTAAGAATCGATACCCATTACCTAGGATTGATGATCTTTTCAATCAACTTCAAGGAGCTAGATATTTTTCTAAGATCGACTTGCGTTCCGGATACCATCAATTGAAAGTACAAGAAGAAGACATACCTAAAACTGCTTTCAGAACTAGGTATGGTCATTACGAGTTTACAGTCATGCCCTTCGGACTAACGAATGCACCTGCCGCATTCATGGACATGATGAATAGAATCTGTAAACCGTACTTAGATAAATTTGTAATTGTCTTTATCGACGATATACTTATTTATTCCAAAAGTCAGGACGAGCATTGTGAGCACCTGCATGTACTCTTAACTTTGTTAAGAAAAGAAAAACTTTACGCCAAATTCTCGAAATGTGAATTTTGGCTACAAGAAGTACAATTCTTAGGACACATGGTGAATCACGAAGGTACTCACGTAGATCCTTCTAAGATAGAAGCGATCATCAAATGGAAGGTTCCGCAATCCGCAATGGAAATTAGAAGTTTTATAGGATTAGCCGGATATTATGGACGGTTTATTAAGGATTTTTCCAAGATAGCTGTACCATTAACTAAGCTAACCTGTAAAGCAGTTAAGTTTGAATGGGTACCTAAGCAAGAAGAAGCTTTTAGGATTCTTAAGCAAAAGTTAACAAATGCCCCAATCCTAGCTTTACCAGAAGGGACTGAAGATTTTGAAGTATACTGTGATGCTTCAAAACTAGGATTAGGATGTGTGCTAATGCAACGCAAGAAGGTAATTGCGTATGCTTCAAGGCAATTAAAAAAGCACGAAGAAAACTATACGACTCATGACTTAGAATTAGGAGCCATAATTTTTGCCCTTAAGATTTGGAGACATTATCTGTACGGAAGTAAATTTACTGTCTATATAGATCATAAGAGTTTAGGATATATATTTGGGCAAAAAGAATTAAACATGAGGCAAAGAAGATGGATGGAAATCCTAAGTGATTACGATTGTGATATTCAATATCTCGAAGGAAAAGCAAATGTAGTTGCTGACGCCTTAAGTCGTAAGTACCATGAGAAACAACGACGGATTCGTGCTCTTAGATTAAATCTACAGTAAGATTTAATAGAAAAACTAAAGTATTTTCAAGAAACAGTAATCAAGGATGATGCTGAAGGAATGAAAGAACGAATAAAAGAATTAGAACAAGGAGCTAATGGAATTTGAGATTCCACAAAAGAAGGATTTGGGTACCTAAGCAGAGAGAATTAAGAAATAAGATTTTAGAAGAAGCCCATAAATCTAGGTATACCATGCACCCTGGAAACAATAAAATGTACCAAGATTTAAGAAATAACTTTTGGTGGATAGGAATGAAAAAGGACATAGCTCGATATGTTTCTAAGTGTCTTACTTGTTCACAAGTTAAGGCAGAACACCAGAAACCCTCAGGTCTACTACAACAATTAGAAATGCCTGTATGGAAATGGGAACTCATAACACTGGATTTTGTTACTAAGTTGCCTAAAACCAGAAAAGGTAATGATGCGATTTGGGTAATTGTGGATCGATTAACCAAATCAGCTTACTTTCTACCTATGAAAGAAACCTTTAGTATGGAAAGGTTGGCAAAGTTGTATGTAGATGAAGTAGTATCCTTACATGGAGTTCCACTCTCCATTGTATCAGATAGGGATAGTCGTTTCACTTCCCATTTCTGGACTAGTTTCCAAGAAGCAATGGGAACTCGACTAAATCTAAGCACTGTATATCATCCTCAAACAGACGGACAAAGTGAACGGACGATCCAAACCTTGGAAGACATGCTTAGGTCATGTGTGATAGATTTTGGTGGAAATTGGGACGATCACTTACCTTTGATCGAATTCTCCTACAACAATAGTTATCATTCAAGCATTGAAGCTGCCCCATTTAAAGCATTGTACGGACGAAAGTGCAGAACTCCAGTTTGTTAGGCAGAGATAGGAGAAAGTCAATTATCAGGTCCTGAGATAGTGCAAGAAACTACCGATAAGATCACACAAATCAAGGAAAGATTAAAGATTGCTCGAGATCGCCAAAAGAGTTATGCAGATAATAGACGAAAGCCACTCGAGTTTCAAGTTGGAGACAAAGTACTATTGAAAGTTTCACCTTGGAAAGGAGTAGTTCGATTTGGTAAGAAAGGAAAGCTAAGTCCAAGATATGTAGGACCATTCCCAGTGATCCAATGTATAGGACCAGTTGCTTATCGTTTACAACTACCAGAAGAATTGGCAGGAGTACATGATGTATTCCATGTATCCAACCTTAAGAAATGCCTATCAGACGAATCTTTGGTAGTACCTCTCCAAGATATAGAGGTAAATGAAAAATTAAAATTTGTTGAGAAACCTCTTCAAATTGAAGATCGAAAGATCAAATTTATCAAACACAAAAGATTAGTGCTAGTTAAAGTCAAGTGGGATTCAAAGAGAGGACCCGAATACACTTGGGAGCTGGAATTAGAGATGAAGCGAAAGTATCCTCACTTATTCCAATAAATCTCGAGGACGATATTTTAAATAAGGTGGGAAGGATGTAAGGACTCTCAAAATTGTCCTAAAAATACCCGTAAGTATAATCCCGGACCCCTGAAACCATACTGTGCATCAAAAACCAAGAAAACAAGAAATATGGTCTTCAGGCGGGCCGCGTAAAGGTTAAGCATACCTTACGCGGGCCGCGTCAACCCTTGGTTTAACCGGATAAGTATCCGGATCCACGTATCACCCATCTGGCCAACCTATGCATGACCATGCAAACCTATACAGACTAGGTGCCCTCGCGGGCCGCGTAAAGAACAAAGGGAAGTTCACGCGGGCCGCGTGAACCTATAATTTTAGGTATAAATAGCTTGTTACAGGAGCTATCCTCTGGTGTCGAAATCACATCACAAAAACGAAAGTATACACTCCAAAAGTCGAATTTTCAATTAAATTAGCGAGGCGCTGCTCCGATACCAGGTATTAACTCGATCGCTGCTACGATTCAATGTCCGATCGATTAAAACTATCCAATGGATGTTTAAGTGCTGCCCACATTAGGGTTTATGCTTTGTCATTCGTCGTAAATTCGATGGATGTTTAAGTATCGCACTTTGTCATTTGTTGTGAGGGTTTAAATCTCGTGAGTTATCGTAAATGCTGTATTAGTTACTGACCGAGTTCGTGTGCATGTTGTTTAAATTTAGGTTAAAAGGCTAATCAGTAGGCTAAGCTCTGCCCATATAAATCTGCAATGTGAGTCATTCTCTTTTTATCAACTGTTTTACAATTCCTCAAATTATTTTCAAATGTTATAATTACAGGGAGTAAGTCGTGGTAATCTTAATCAATGGCTAGTGGGGTATTGTGTACATTACTAATTTCTCACAGGGTTAGGCTAATAAGCCCTAACACAGGTTAGGCAAATAAGCCCTAACAGTGATATATCATCACTAATTGGGTGACAGGACCCAATAGTGGTATGACCATCGTCACCAGGAGGTGACACGGCGCCATATAACAATAAGATAGAAACCATTGTAATCGCTCTTATGCTGTAATTTATAACTGTGTCATTTTCTCAAATTGAGTGACTCGCCAGCATTTCCCCGCTGATAAAATATTTTTAAAACATGTTTCAGGCGACCTGCTGTAAATCAAGGAAAACGTGCTATGGAGCACTATCAAGCTTGAAGAGGTGGCTCAGTTAAAAATGAATAAACATGTTTTAATAAATTAGGGAATTTCCTAGTTAAATTCCTCTATTGTAAATTACGAGGTTTGTCTCCAAATTATGGAATAAAATAATTGGGCATTTGAATTTTTAAAAAGATCATGTTGAAAATCTTCCGCTGTCGCATCATTGATACCACAGGTTCCTATCCCGCGGCTCCTGACTAGGTCAAACCGGGGCTGGGGCCGTGACAAAGGGCATAACAACGAATTCGTAGTGGCCGTATCGAGTGCGAAACGCGGTTTTGGGTATATCCTCCTCTTGGATACGTAGTTGGTGATATCCTGAGCGTAGATCTATCTTCGAGAAGCACGTAGCACCTTGTAGTTGATCAAATAAATCGTCGATGCAGGGTAGGGGATAGCGGTTCTTGATAGTTAACTTATTCAATTCCCGATAGTCGATGCACATCCGGAACGACCCATCCTTCTTTTAGACGAAAAGGACTGGCGCGCCCCAAGGAGAGGTGCTCAGGCGAATGAAGCCTTTCTCAAGTAATTCCTGGAGTTGGTTTGAGAGTTCGCGCATTTCGGATGGCGCGAGTCGGTAGGGAGCTTTGGCAATAGGGTTGGCTCCAGGAATGAGGTCGATACGAAAGTCGATATCACGACTTGGCGGTAGTCCGGGAAGATCCTCTGGAAAAACATTAGGAAATTCTCGAACCACAGGAACGTCCTTCACTTCCTTCTTCTCTTTCTTTTCCTTCTCCGCTACTACAATGTTAGCCAAGAAAGCCCTGTATTCCTTGCGGAGATACTTGCTAGCTTGAACACATGACATGAGCTTGAGACCTTTCGAAGTTTTATCACCGTAAACACACAATAAATCACCATTCGCGAGCGAGAATCGAATCATCTTGTCGAAGCACACAACTTCAGCATGGTTTTCACGAAGAAAGTCCATGCCTACTATGACGTCAAAACTTCCGAGTTACATCGGAATAAGGTCGATTGGGAAGATGTGATTGTTGAGCTCAAGAGTACAATCACGAAGAACATAATTGACGGCGACAGTTCTTCCGGTAGCGACTTCGACATCGAACGTCGAGGAGAGATGGGAGCGTTTATGACTAAGGAGTTTCTCGAATTCGAACGACACGAAGCAATTATCGGCTCCAGTATCAAACAAACAAGAAGCATAAATACCATTAACAAGGAACGTACCATTGACCACGTTGTTGTCGGCTTGGGCTTGACGCACGTTGATGTTTAAAGTTCGTGCGCGTGCTGCTTGTTGCTGCTGCTGCTGGTGTTGCTGCTGCTGGGGCTCTTGCTTCACAACCCTGTTCGGGCACATGTTGGCGAAATGGTTAGGATCGCCACATGCGAAGCAGGCTCTGGCTTTGACCGCGGGTGCCGGAGGAGCTTGTTGACCCTGAGGGGCGATGAGTAGAGCTTGATGAGCAGGAGCTTGTCGAACACGGCAGTTGGTAGTAAAATGGTCGTACATATTGCAATGAGCACAAAAACGGTAAGCAATGGCAGTCGGGTGGTGGTAGGTACAAGTAGGGCAGAGCGGGTGTGGCCCAGTGTATGCACGCTTTGCAGGCGGTGCATTAGCCACAGGCGCCGCTACTTGACGCTGTTGGGCTGGTACAGCTTGAATTGGTGCAGCAGTGATCGCACAGTTCTTGTTGCTGGAGCTGTTCTTTCTCTTGTTCTTCCTCTTGTTGCTCGATGAGGTGGTGGTTTCAGTAGTTAGTGTGGTGGTGGTAGCTTGATGCAGGTGCTTTGAAGTTTTATCCCAGACACCAGCCTTGACCCTCTTGACGTTGATCTCAGCGGCCAGTAGGTAAGTCTCTTCGATCGTCTTAGGCTTAGCCGCTTGCACGAAATCTGCGACGCAGTCGGGCAAAGCTCGGATGTACTTCTTGATTGTGATCTCTGGAGTCTTGACTTGGTCAGGACAGATGATGCTGAGCTGTTTGAAGTGAGCAGTGAGAGCAGCATTATCACCTTCCTTCTGCTGTATGTGCCAGAATTCATATTCTAACTTTTGGCGTTCATGAGGAGGGCAGAATTCCTCTAGCATGACTTCTTTGAGCTCATCCCATGATAGACCGTAGGCTGCATTGTTTCCTCGCTTGTTTATCTTGGCCGTCCACCAGTCTAGTGCACGGGACTGGAAAACGCCAGTAGCATTCAGAGTTCGGAGGTCATCGGGGCAACCACTCTGTCGTAGAGTGACCTCAATGGAATCAAACCATTGGAACAGTGCAGTAGGACCTTCCTCGCCAGTGAATTCTTTTGGCCCACAAGACTTGAATTGCTTGAAATTGAAGGTAGTCTTGGTGGCAGCTTTAGGAGCTTCGGTCCTTGACTCCTCAGACGATTTGCTGACGTTCTTGTAGACATCACTTACGGCTTTTGTTACTTGCTTGGCGATGATAGCAGCAAGGCGTTTGTCTCTCTTCTCTTGACGAGAAAGTGGGTGACGGGATCCAGATGACATTGTCTGCAACAGACATCGTCACAGGACTCAACACAACGTGTTCGAATCTCACCTCACACATCTAACTTTTACTAAACCTCAGGAACACATACATCACGTAAACTCGTAGTCACATAATCACCGATTCTCAAACACAGAAGCACATAAGCACGTAGAACACATAAGCACAGAAGCACATAATCCACAGGACATATAAGCATGAAATCACAAGATGCAGTCAGAATACAGAAACCTATCCTTTACAGTTTGCGATCGTCCAAATATAGCGTCCGCGTTTGATATATCGTATCGTGTAGTATAAGCGTAGCATAAAGTCGTCCATAATTTAACGATTTGGCAGCGTATTGAGATAGAAATGCAGTGCGAGTCGTACGTGTCGATCGAAGTGAAAGCAAAAATCAAGTAATTCTCCAAAATTTAAACACATAAACAGGTAAACACACATATAGCACATAAAATCAACGAATCATCAGAGTCGGCAGTTGCGGGCTCAGAATCGAAACACATAAAAAATCGAGGAATGGATCGTCTGCGGCTATTAGACATTGACTAACCAAAGTGGTTTGACTATTCACAAAGACTTGTCGTGCACATTCGACCTACCGGGTAGTGCCTTTGCCTCGATTCTTGGGCGTTGGCACGCATCCCGTTAGTCATATCGTGACCTCAGGTCGTTGGAGTCCGTCGAGACTTTGGTGAGAGTTTTGTATAAAATCAAAACAAGTCGTCAAGGTTAGGGTTTCACCCCTAGCTTAACAACATCGTTCCTGTTTTTAATAAAATAGAGGAGATTATTCATCAAAATACGGATTTCACTCCTGATTTGGCATAATTCTCCTCGTTTGTAGATAAAATGCGGGTTGATTAAGCAATTTTAGTCGAGAGTTTACGGTTTTCACACCTAATCTCGTCTTCATTGCTCATTCATAGTTTGAAAATTCGAGTGCAGTGATAGTGTAGCATAAGCGAGAGTAGTGAGAAATAAGTTCGTACTTACTCCCTACTGGATGTACTCAAGTTGGTCTGTTGGTTCCTAACTATAGACTAGGTATCTAAGACATCGACCCGGACTAGGTAGTGTCTTCCCTAATTCCCTATAGTTATGGCTCTGATACCAATCTGTCACACCCCAACCGATGGCGGAAACATCGGGGCATGGCACTGAGCGAAACAGATTGTCCAGAAGTTTCCATAACAATTATCATTACCATTCAATTTAAAATAACATGTCCCATACCATGTCTCAAACAGTGAACAAATTATTACAGATAAAATCTAGGCAAATAATTCTGTTCCGACAACTCAGATTTCAAAATAGAGCAATTGTTTATCTGCTTCTAGAGACCCTTGATTCAATTACTACAGACAACTATTTGTTGGGCTCTAAAGCTTAATTCTAGCTTCAATTTCCTACCAAGTGTGCATCCTAAGCACCTGACACATACGTTAAAATAAAGTCAATACATATAATGTAAAGGTGAGCATACAAGTTTGATAATAGCATATAAAGTTCGAATTCGTTTACGCAAAACCAGCACGTACACATAGTGAAATGAAGCACGTTAGTTATCGACATAGATCCATCGATACCAATGACTGCGGGTTGACTGCCAAATGCAGTTCGCAATACATGATTACTACCGTAATCCATGCAAGTAATTGTCCTTAACAACCCCCGTGTGAACGGGTGCTGAGTCCAAACTATAGTACTATCGTTGCTAAGGCAGGTAGACAGCATTCCATGTGTAAACATAACAAACAAGCATTCATAAGCCACGTATAACATGCATTAACGGTTAGCGTTCAAATAGTATTGAGTAGTGTGTTTGATGTGATTCGAATAGTTGTAACGTATGTAACACCCAAAAGTGCATAAAGGGAAAAGGGATCGAGTATACTCACAGCGGTTGATGGATTGAAGGGAGCGCTTAGCGAGTAAAGTTAGGCTGAATGGATTGATAGCATAACGATAAGTGACGTGTAAAATGGTACAAGTGTTGGAGAATCGGACAGCTGGTCGATCGGACGGTAGTTCGATCGGACGGCTGACCGTTCGGATAACAATCCGTTCGGATGGTCATCCGGTCGGACGGTAGTCCAGTCGGATGACTATTCGAGTGGATTGTTTCTTCCTATGAGATGAATGTGTTTGTGTATGATGGCTTGACTTTTGAAGTTTTCGTTGTAGCATTTGAAAACATTGAAGTACCTTTACCCTTCAGGTCGGTCGATCGGACGGCTGTTCGATCAGCCGGCGACCCGATCGGTTAGGTATTTTAATGAATTGTAGTGATTTGCTTTGGATCGGACAGGTGTTCGAACGGACAGGTCAACAAGTCAAAAACTTAATGAATTGTAAAGTGACGCAATAATACGGCTTGCTGACCGATCGGTTGGCAAGTAAAAAATAGTCAACAACTTTAAATGAATGCAAAGTATGGTGCAGTGGATCGGTTAGCTGATCGATCGAACACTAATGCTGTTCGATCGGACAACATGCATGAACAACCATGACGAGTTCTCAGCAGGGTGTCACCTGATCGGACGGCTGTTCGATCGAGTGGCACTCCTAGTGCATCGAACATGTTGAAAAATCGATTAAGTGTTGAAGTATAGTATCTCATGATCCGAAGAGTAATCCGATCGGGCAGTAGTCCGATCGAACAACAGTTCATTCAATACTAGTCTTCAAAATAAATTGATTAAGTGTGGGACCATGTGTTAACCGATCGGCTGGCCAGTCGATCGGCTGACTGTCCGATCGGCTGGCTGTCCGTTCGGACAGCAGTCCGATCAGTCAGCATTCTGACTTGATCAGCCTATTCGTCTAACACTTGGTTGTTCTGATTGTTTGTCGTTTTATTGAGGTATTTTGACAACGAATCGAACCATAGATCCCTCGTCTTTACTTGGTTCCCCTGCTCGGACAGGAATCACCCAAATCCGGCCGGTGAACTGTTCGGAACAGAGTTTAACGATTAACCCGAAATCGGTTAACCTCGTGGATAGAATCTGGATCTTGAGCCGTGCAACCACCGGAGTGATTTGTAAGCCGACACAGGCTCCGTTTCTATCGGTTTGAAGGCATTGAGTGAAAAAGAGTTGAAAGAAAGTTGGAAATCCATCTTTCAATCCTTTTCACCGTGTATATGTTTAGATCTATGAAAGATCTTTGTTTGTTTATGTGGAAATCGGCTAGATCCAAGTTATTCTTGGTGGATTGAGGCCAAAACATGAAGTTCTTCAAGAACCCATGATGACATCATCCTAGAACACTTGAATCTTGATGATTTCACGGTTAAAGGTTAATATTTGAAAGATAGAAAGGTGTAGGAGGGCGTGTAGATCAAGAAAGTACAAGGTCTAGGACGAAATCTTACCGAAATCGAGAGGAATCTGAGAAAAGGTTGAGCTAAGCGTGCTGGTCGAACAGAGGTTTCCAAAAGTGGAAAGGATGACAATGACAGGGGTATTTATAGGATGCCAAATGAGGAAAGTGCTGGCCGATCGGCCAGGCAGCTCGATCGGACAGCCTGTCTGATCGGACAGCAGTCCGGTCGGCTGGCTGTTCGATCGCCTGGTAGCCTGATCGATCAGCTGCACATTTCGAGTGTTCGGTGCGATGATTTCTGATATTTCGATTTCGGTTGCGAGCGGTTCGATACGATAGGGTTTCCTAGTCAAATTACTTTTAATCCCAACCACTCATATCTTGCGCTATCCTTTCTCCACTAATTATCATAGTTCGATTGTGATTCGAGCTTGATGTCGATTGAGTTCGATTGCATTTCGAGTTCGATTGCGTTTCGATTGATTACCACAACACGACATAAATAAACATGCACAGATAACACGTAAGGCACACACACACGTATAACAATATTCCAAATGCGTATTTCGAGTTGAGATTTGATTTGATGTCGATTGAATTAGTTAGTTTTATCGCATTGTTACTTCCTACAGTTCACAGTCGTAAGTCGATTAGATGGCGATTGAAATACGTCGATTGTTGTAATCATTGACACTTACTCCACATAATACAACTAAATTAAACACATAAAAGAAATTCACCACAAGTCAGGTTGCGCGAAATCGGTCGTTGACTTTGACCTTGACTTTGACTTTGACTTCCCGAAAACACGGGGTGTTACAATATTGTTTGCTTAACATGTTTATATTGCAAAGTCTATATTAGGACTTTTACGTTTTTTACGTTTTGTCTCTGTATTGTATGTATAATATGGTTTTTAAATCCTGGTATAATATGGTTGTATTATACCATGTATAATATGCTTCACATGTTTTAAGATCCTGATTTTATTTGTTATTTACCTTAGATACTGGTTTTTGTATAAAACATATAAGTAACTTAAATTGAAACAGCGTAATTTATATGAATTTAAATAATACATATTTTTTAATCATCCTTGTCTTGGTTTTACCAATATACTGGTTCCTAAAATGAAGTTAGTATAACGTGATCCATCCAATTTATATTTGGAGTTGAAGTTTAATGACACATTTTTACGGAGTCAGGTTGTCCCATAATTTATGTGCATGGCGAAATTTATATGGATTTAAATACTACATATTTTCTAACCGTCCTTGTCTTGGTCTTATCAATCTATTGGTTCCTACATTAATTTATAAAAGGGTAGGTTAATATGTATGAATTATATCCTATCATAACAAAAATTGACTTAAAGTCAAATAATATAACTTCTTTGACGTAATTTGTGGATATTAAAAATTTCTTTATAATGCGGTTATAAAGTAAACATACATTCAAACATTATATTAAAAAAAGTAGAATTTAGACTACGACATACTAATATACACATCTCATATACTATATTGCACAAATCAAAACACACACTATAAGCAAAGATTATAGTTGAGTCGCATAAAACATAGTTTATAATACAAAAAAGTAAACCACATTACGGTTTACCACATCATCCAAGTTCATAAGATACCAACATCTAACACATACATAATAACTGTTTCAGTAGTTAGTAATAAACCTAAAAAGTAACATTAGCTTACTTAAACACCTTTTTTCTACTCTCACCCGTGTCTCCATTTGTCTTGTAAAGTTGCAAATCATCACGGATCACTTCCTCGGATGAACTTTGATTGTTGGACAGCTCCAATCTCAGCTCCGAAATTGAACTTTCAAGTGACCTGATAGACCTCAAAGAATCAAACAAATTATACTTCAAAGACAAAGATCAAAACTAAACCACTTAAAAATATATATATAATTGATGTATTATATTGGTGAGTTGGGTTGGCTGGTTAACTCAGTATCCTGGAGCGGGGTGTAGGTTGCATTAAGATGGTTGTAAAAAGAGCAATCTAAAGACTCCAAAATCCTAAGTCTAGATCTTAAAAAAAAAACTATTTTAAGAAAAAAACAAACAAAATTCCATCTTATCAATATATTTATATTAAGGTAACCTGAAATATTAGATTTAATAAAATGTTTTATTCTTTGGCTCATCCCATGAAACCTTGGTATCATCAGTCTTTACGTCCACGTGCTAGGCTAGAAAATGGTGTTAACAGTGTAATACGAATAAGTAACATAATGATACAGGATACCGGAATAGAGTGTGGTTCACTCTATCGATGTAATCAGGCTACGTCAACGGACAGGGCCGTTCCTAGGTTTTTGGAGACCCTAAGCGAACTTCGAAGTGGAGGCCTTTTTTTTTTTTTTTTTTTTTTTTTTGCAAAATTACCCTTTCAACGTATTTAGTAACAAAACCCTCCTCCTTTACCCGGGCTTGGGACCGGCAATTATAAACTAAAAAGTTTATAGTTGGCGAAGTTAAAATTTTTTTTTTTTTTTTTTTTGAAAGTTGTATGTTTTGTATAAATTAAGTATACGTTTAAATAAAATTGATTTTTCTAGCTTTAACCGAGGCAAATTGTTTGATGAAAGAATCGTAATCAAGTTCTTCTAAAAAATCTCTTTCAATTGACATAATGGCTAAACCGTTTAATCTTTCTTGTGACATTGTAGATCTTAAATAATTTTTTATTAGTTTTAATTTGGAAAAACTACGTTCTGCTGAAGCAACGGTCACAGGAATGGTTAACATAATTCTATACGCAATATATGCATTTGGAAAAGAATTAAAGTTTTTAATATAAGTTAGTATATTAATAAGCGTGTCAGACTCTACATGTATTATATCTCTTAGCATTTTTAGTTCTTCAAATAAATCTAAACCATTAACATCAACATGATTATCATGTTTCCAAAACTTTTCAAGATCAATGTACTTCTTTTCTAAAGTTTCTTCATTAAAGGATTTTAACTTTTTATACTAAACAAAAAGCCAAAAATATTATCAAACTCTTTGAATTGCTCAAATCTACTTTCGAGTGAAACACAAGCTTGATCTACTATGTATAAAAAGTAATCCGTTCTAAAAGAGTCTATAGGAGTTTTCAAAGTTTCATTATCAGCATTTTCATCAAATCTTCTATTTCTTTGAATAATACGTTTTTCACGAAAAATAGGTTCAATGCCCATCTTTAAAGCAAGTTCCTTAGCTGTAATCATAGCCTTTTCAAATCCCTCATCCCTATACTTTTTAAAATAATAGATAAGTCCATCTAGTTATTTTATAGCAACGTCAATACACATGTCTTTTGATTGTAAATTTTTACTAACTAAATTAACAGCATATAAAACATCATACCAAATAACCATCGCTAATAAAAATTCAAATTTTTCCAACTCATTTTCAACTAAAGATTTAGCCTCACTTTTAACCTTAAGATCGTCATTATCACGATACAAATCCATTAATGCATTTCTTAGTTCTGGAGCTTGAAACCTAATTGCTTTAACACTTTCTAACCGACTTTCCCAACGTGTTTGTGATAATGCTTTAAGAGTTAAATATGGTATATTATCTTGTAAAATTTTCCATCTTTTAGTTGATGATGCAAAAATAGAATAAATACGTTGTATGGTTCCAAAAAAATCCTCAGCTTTTTTTCAAGAGATAGCCATATCAGAAATTACTAAATTTAAACTATGACAACCACATAGAGCATAAAAGGCTCTAGGATTAACTTGTAACAAGCGTTTTTGTACTCCCTTATGTTTTCCTTTCATATTAGATCCGTTATCATAACCTTGTCCTCTAATGTCATCTACATTGAGTCCTATTCTATTAAGTTCTTCAATAATAGAATCAAAAAGACCTTTACCGGTTGTATCATTCACTATCAAAAATTCTAGAAAGTATTCTTTAACTTCTATTGAAGTTGGAGAAATATCTAAACATCGTAAGACAATGGACATTTGTTCCTTGTGGCTTGTATCAGGAGTGCAATCAAGAATAATTGAAAAATATTTAGCTTCTTTAACTTTTTTAATAATTTTGGTTTTGACCTCATTTGATAATAAATCTATTAGTTCATTTTGCATTTTGGGTCCAAGGTAATGGCTATGAATTTCTTTACTTTGTATGCGTCTAACATGTTCTTGCATTACCGGATCAAATTCTGCAATCATCTCAATACCGGCTAAAAATAAACCATTGTTTTCTTCGTACAATTGTTCATTTGTCCCACGAAACGCTAAATTATTTTTACCAAGACCCTTTACAAGAGAAATAATTCTTTTTAGCACATTTATCCAATGTTCTTTTTCTTTATTTATTTGATCTTGAGCTTGTTTATCAATTGTCTTATTTTTCGCCAATCTTATCTCTAATTCCATCCATGTTCTCATATTGTTAATATGCACTTTACTTTTTTCATGTTCCTTTAATTTACTACTAATATTTTTCCAATCATTATTACCTTCTTTAGCTAAGCTGCTTGTACATTGATTCACGTTAAACAGTTTACAACAAAAACAAAATGCTCTATCTAAATCTATAGAATAAATCAACCATTTTCTTTCTAATGTTTCTCCATTTGGTAATGTTCGCATATAGTGAGATGTATTAAAGCTTCTTGAGTGTTCATCTTGTGGAAAATCGTAATCATGAATTTTATCGGACCTTTTTCTACGAGTATATCTCTAAAATCAATACTAATATTATTCCATTGACTTGGATCAACAAAATTCATAGGTATTTCATCGGTTGTAAATTCATCATTTGTAGGTGTATCGTTGTTTGAAGGTTCATTATTTGTAGGTGTATCTGTATCATTTGTAGGTGTATCTGTATCATTTGTAGGTGTATCACTTTCATTGGTAGGTTCATTAGTTGTAGGTGTATCACTTACATTTGTAGGTTCATTGTTTGTAGGTTGACTTGTTATAGGTGTACAAAATTTTAGAAGTGCTCCCTTTTGTGATTCAATTAAGGCTTCTTGTTTACGTTTTCTTAGCCTTTTTGAATGACCGGATTCAAAAGTTCTAATTCGATTTGACATTGGTAATGAACCCTAATTTCCTAAACAAAAAATTAAATAGACAAACAACCAAGCCTATTGCCTAACAGCCTAATAACAAGATCAGTTCAACAAATAACTAATAAGCACTAATTGAATCAGAAAAATAGCAACAAGAATGAGGATATGAGATCTAACCTGTGCCACACCACACTGCCACAAATCGAATCAACGACTGCCACTGACACAAATCGAAGAACTGAATAAGCCCTAATTCACGAATCAATCAACGTTTGCCATAAATTAATCGACGCCTGCCACTGCCACAAATCGAAGACAAAAACTGAATCGATCGAACAACAGATATTTAATAATCGAAGAACTGATTTAATCAGTAAATAGTAATCACACGGTTTGGACTTTGTTTGCAATATCGAAACTGTTGTAAGCAAAATTGGAATAATTGAAGAGTGAAGATGATAATCTGATATAGAGATGTAAAAGAGGAAAAATAGCCGTTAGTCATTACTTACCGCCGATTCAATCTTCAATTTCGTCATCGCCGCCTGATTAACAGCCTGATTCGCCGCCTGATTCGATGCACAACCGCCTGCAGCGACGTTTGGTTCTTCGATAAATAATCAATCTACGATTCTACGGTCGCGTGTGTTGTTTGTGTGAGGCTGAGGCCTTTTTCTTTAAAACTGAACTACTGGATCTAAAATACGGGCCTTTCAGTTTGGGCTATCTTCTTTAAAACTCAAAAATGGGCCTATTATATAAAAACCCCATAATAAATTTGAAGCCTTTCAATTTGGGTGGCCCTAGGCTTGTGCCTAGGGTCAAAAGCCCATTGGGGCGGCCCTGTCAACGGATGAACCTAAAAGGGATTTTCTTTTTGTTAATTTCGGTTTTAGTAAAGTTTACAAATAAATAACTCAACTAATAGTTTGATCATTAACTAATCATTCGTTGTCCATAAAAGGATGCTTTTGCTTAAAAAAAGCATATAAAAATAGAGCAAAATGTTGTTTTCGTCCTTGAGATTTGAGCAGTTTTGCGACTTTCATCCAAAGGTTTGTTTTTCCACATCTTGATCCAAAAAGTTTGAAATTTTGCCATCTTCATCCAACTCATTAACTCCATCCATTTTATAACGTTAAGTCATGGGTATTTTACCTTTTTTAGACATTTTTTTGTTATGATTAAAGGATTTGGGAGGGGAGAAAGTCAATAAAGATGGATCATTATTTCTTATAGAGTCCTTTATTTTAATGGCAAGATCTCAAACCTTTTGGATCCATATGCAGAAAAACAAACATATGGATAGAAGTCGCAAAAGTGACCAAATCTCAAGGACGAAAATGACATTTTACTCTAAGCTAATACTCGCCAGTTTAATCAACAGTAAATGAATTAAAAAAGATTAAGAATTCACCTAATTCACCAGTGGCTTGTAGATCACTTCTGGGAGATAAGCCAATGTTCTTCCTCCAATCTCTCCTGTTTCGGCGGCTTCAGCGGCTTTAGCTCGAGCTTCTTGAGAAGCCCTGTGTTCTTCCTCCTTTTTACAGTCAAATGAGCCATTTTTAAAATGCAAAATCAAATATCATATAGATAAAGAAACAAAAACAAAAATACTTTTATTAGATGGTTTAAAAAAGAATATTACATGAAAACAGTTACCTTCCTATGAGATCCATGCATGTATACTCGTCATGAGGAAAAAGGTATCTCATATCAACTCTCCTTGCTATTATATAAAGTAAAAGAAACTTAAAAAAAAAGCATATAAAAATAGAGCAAAATGCCGTTTTCGTCCTGATTAGTAGCTTCAAACCAAGAAATCTTCTCTTTTAATGCCTGAAATAAAACACCAGATTTTTTTAATAATTCATAACTATATTTTATGAATTAAGAATTATCACGCATGTTAATAGACGTACCTGTAATTCAAGTGTTGAACCACCACCACGAGCACAAAGTTCTGCTTGCAAACACTCTAATTGTTGTCTCATTTTTAACATTTAACTTGACATTGGATCTCTGTTCACCACCGGCTTATTTTGAATGTTCCTTGCACGATTAGCATACTTTAACGTGTTCAAAGAAAAGTTTATCATGTCGAACCTGTAAGAGGCGCGTAAGTTTGCTGTCACGATATGGAACATGAGCACCTTCTTTCCGTTTCTTTTTATCGCCAAGGGCACTAATGACATTTCCGAGCGCAAGAAGGCGCTTGTTAATATGAACCCCTGTTTCCAAAACACACAAAAAAGAAGAAGAAAATCATGTTTGTATTTTTAGTATCAGGAATAGCGAACAGCCGAACACAACTAATAATCGTTATGAGTACCTTCTTTCAATCGTCGTTTGATTAAATGATAATTTAAATGGTTAGTAGAGTCATTTGGTACGTACATAGTCTGGTTGACCCACTAATACTTTTTCATCCATTTTTTGTTTTCTTTCAATAAATATACAAAAACCACATTATTACACTAATAAATGAGGTATATGCATTAAAAATAGTTAGAATACAACAACTTTTGACAGCTCATCTCAATTACCTTTTAAGCTAAATTTTCTTTTATTTACCCATCTAACCCATTCATTTTCATTTTAGCTACAGCTAAAACTTTGCCCAAACTACTGAACCATTAACATAAAAGGGCAGTGGTGGCAGGGCCAGCCCTAAGCATTGGCCGGGTGGACGACGACTTAGGGCCAACACTTCAGGAGGCTCGCAAAAGATTTAAAATTTAGTTTTGTTGAAAGTGATTAAAACGTTTCCTTATTTCTGATTGCAACATACATCAAGGGAAAAAAAGAGTTCAACTGGCTAGAAATACCTGGTATACATCTTCAAAAGCAATGTAGCGTCTCGGTTTCTTAGATTGCTTGTTGTCTTGGGTTACTTTTTCAAGTGTAGTTTGTAGAGACTGTAGGATTATAAAATATGTTGATTGATTATAAAAACACTCCTGTAAAAACCGCAACATTTTCCAAAGCCGTTAGATAAAACTGCATGAAAAACAAATTCGATAAATTTAGGGAAAATGGGTTTGAAAGATGATAACCCAACAGTGGAGGATCTCATTCTACAGCTTCGATAAATGCAGGGATGTTCTCAAATAAAGGTTCCTAGACGTTTGAAGATCAACAAAGAATGACAAATGTCTACAGTGCTACTTCTTTCGACATTTGTCGGTCTTCAAACATCTAGGAAACATTATTTAAAAACATACCTGAATTCATCGAAGCTGTAAAATGAGATCTTCAACTATTGCGTTATCATCTTTCAAGCGCATTTTCCCTAAATTTATCAATTCTGTTTTTCATACCTTCTAAAGCCACCTATCCGCCTCCAACTCAATACAAAAATTAAAACCTGAATCAATGAAAAGATTTTGTTAGAGTTATGATCATGAAAACAACTGTTTTCAGAAAAGGTTTTAAGTCATAATTATAAGTCAAAACCACTTTTGACTTAATAAGTCAAAACAACTACTTCCAAATCCAGAATCTACTCACATGTCATTTCATCTTTAGTTCCAAAATAACATTGAATTATAATTCAACATAATTTGGAACAGAATTTTATCAAGAATCAGAACTTTCAAAAACCATTTTTAAATTAAAGTATTACAGTTGATATATAAAAGTCAAAAGACCAAAAGTCAAGCATAATTGAACAAAACTTACCTGTAATCCTGTTCGGCTCAACTGTTTAACAACCACTTCTAACAGCCACTTCTAACCGTTTATCAGAATATGTGAATAGTGTAGTTGATGACCGAATAGATTCTGATGGAGTTTTTGACCGAATAGTGTGTCTAATTCACTAATACCATTGTCAGAACACCAGGCTCAGATTGTGTATAAAGATGACAACACCATGGCTGCAAGAGAAGTTGGATGAACAACTGCCATCCTACAAACTTGCCATGCCATGATGCTATCTTCATTCAATTTTTACTCACATCTACAAAATCATCATAGCCTCATCTTGAAATAAAAAGAAAATTGCACTTTGCATTCATTTTTACTAAGACAAATATTCTTTGTTTATAAATCTGGTCCAAGCCAAAGCCTTGTTTATTAAATCTGGTCCAAGCCCAAGACCTGTTTATTAAAACTGTCCCAAAAGCCCAAGCCCATATGTTGAAAACTAAATATTTAATCAGTCGCATTGGGTTTGTAAATCATCGACGATTGAAGGTCATCGAAACCCTTACACCAGTTCTATCGATTCAGAGGGAAGCAACATCACGTGGAGTTGGTCTAATTGACCAACACCATTGTCAGAATGCCAGGCTCAGATTGTGCATCAAGATGACAACACCATGGCTGCAAGAGAGGTTGCATGAACAACTGCCATCCTACAACCTTACCATGCCATGATGCTATCTTCATTCAATTTTTACTCAGATCTACATAATCATCATAGCCTCATCTTGAAAGGAAAAGAAAAATGCACTTTGCATTCATACAACTTGACATACAACTGGAAAATTATCATGCAGCTGCAAGTGTTTTCTTTTTCTGGCCAAAAGCCCATTCCCACCATAATCACCACCTAACGAAGGAAGATATAAATAAGGACAACTATTCATACAACTTGACATACAACTGGAAAATTATCATTCAGTTACAGTTAAAATAACTTAAGGAAACTGCAGAGATACATGTAAGTTACTAACAAAACAACTATCAATTACTGTCATTACCTCATGGCATCAAAATTTATTATTTATAATTTCTAAATTATAAATAATCTACAAATTTCAAACTTATATAAGTATTCTACAACAGTAAATGATTCATCTACATAATTCCTAATGTAATCAGTGTGCAAATTCAAACATTAAAGAACCATAAACTATGCTTTAGTAAACTAATACTTATCATCAATTTGCATTTCTCAAATACACATATATACAATCACATTCTAATTTATTCACAGACCAATCAATCCTTAAAACAATTATTGGACCAAGAATGAAACATACCATCCAGATATTCAAAAGAAAATAGATAAAATTTGCAAAATTACTTGAGTATTTGCTTACTCTCAGTGAATAACAAAAAATTATATACTTGAGTATTTGCTGAAACCTGAGATAAAAAGAATAATTATATAAATAACTCCTAATTGCATTACTAATCAACACAAGATATGAAAAATAATTAAAATAACTGTACCTCGGTACCAACTTCACGTGCAGTGTCTGAAGACCATCATCATACTTTCTCTCAAATGTCATATATCTGATATAATTTTACATACTTGTCAATCAACCAGATATGCCATGTGCAAGTGTTTTAGAGAAATGTAAAAGGAAGTTTGAACTGCTTGGGGGAGTGATATGCAGCTGCAGGTGTTTTAGAGATATGCAGCTGCAAATGAAATTCGGTCACTACAAAATAGCATGAAAAAATAATAATTACAGAAATAACTCCTAATAGCATTACTAATCAAATACAAGACATGAAAAAATAAATAAAATAACAGTACCTCGGTAGCAACATCACGTGCAGTTGGTCTAATTGACCAACACCATTGTCAAAATTTTGGCTTAGATTGTGCATAAAGATGACAACACCATGGCTGCAAGAGAGGTTGCATGAACAACTGCCATCCTACAACCTTGCCATGCCATGATGCTATCTTCATTTAACAAGTTTTTACTCAGATCTACAAAATCATCATAGCCTCATCTTGAAAGAAAAAAAGAATTGCACTTTGCATTCATTTTTATTCACCATCACAGTCAACCCTAAATGTGTTATTACTCATGTTCAAGATAACCTCTTTCGTGTTCATGTGCGCAAGAAGAGAGGAAGACACAAAGGATGTTATCTTGAACATGAGTAATAACACACCTGTCTTCAATCTTTATCTCTGAAATCAAGAAGCACAAAAAAACATCAAGAACCAAGAACTCAAGGAGCCAATGCTCATAAGCGATTGAAGAAATCCAGAATTTTCATCATGATCATAAATTTTAGACAAGCAATTGAACAATTCTGCTACTACAAACTTTATAGCAAGCCAAATTATAGATGACCTAAAGGTGGAAACCTAGAAATATGCAGGAGAAATTGAATAAAAATTAGTTACCAGATCTCTACATTTAGTGTTTTGAATGTGATGGTTCATACCTTTAAGATGAAATCGAAGTTGGTGAAAACCCGAACAAATGCATGTTCTAACAGTCATTGAAGCCAAGGGTCGACAAAATCAAGACACGACACCCACATTGAACCTCTCCTATAAACAAATAATGTACAGATGAGTAATTGTTTTAGAAAAAAAATGACAGTTAATGTATAACTCATCAATCTAATTATTATTTAATAATTATTATTGTATATATTATAATTAAATTATTTTTCATAATAATTTTTTAAATAGTAGATATTAAAAAATGATGGCAATTCTTTAAAAAGGGTGATGCCAATTCTTTAAAAAATGATGTTATTTTAAAAAAGGGTGAGGTCAATTCTTTAAAAAATGATGTCATCTTTTTTCTAAAACACATACATGACCACATACTTGCACACATACATACATAAGTGATATCTGTTTGGATTCTTTTGTATTTGGAAATTGTTTTGTTATTATTGAAACTGGTAAAAGTGAAATTGCAAAATTCTGATTTTGAAAAATATTAAAAATTAAAAATTATACATTACAATTAAAACTTAATAGGATATCTCGTTCTCTCGCCTTCTTCCATGCAATTTCATTATTTGTTTTAATTTGCAGATCAACAAGCATATCACAGGTCTTCTGATCCTGTTTCAGCAGATGTGTGATAAAATCTTCTGCTTTTTCTTTAAACTCTGATGGAGGAGAACATACAACTTCATCCAGCAATGCAATGCTACTCCAGGTTTGCTTATAATATTTATCACTCACCATAGCAACTTTTTTGTTGAGTTCTTCATCTTTTCTCTGTTCTTCGAGTGACCATCTTGAAAATTCAATTTTAAGATCGGCTGTTTCAGACCAGTGGTAGAAGCTTTTGCTTGCCATTTAGAAAGAGTGTTAGTGTTTTTTGGACAGTTTGTTTTAGGGTGAAGGTTTTTTTTAAAAAAAAAATGAAGTGTTGATGTTTTCAAGTAAACTAATCATGATCCTTTATAGTGTGTAAAATGTTTGATAGGGTAAATGAACAGACATGTACTAATTATGATAACCTTTTTTGAAGGTTTAAATTTTGTTCTTTGGTTTTCTAGATATTTAATTTTACTTGCTTTCCCATTAAATCATTAAATGTACATGGTTTTTAAATATAAATTTACTAGCCTAAGATCCCGCGAGCTTCGCGGGTTACTTAACACAAACATATAATATATACTGGCAATGAGATAAACTTTGTAATGAAAGAACTTTTCAATATAAACGTATAAAAATATGATTTTTCTCACTTAGGTAAATATGTTTTGATTCATTTTTATAGGTATTGAGATGTTATTGGACAAATGATTTTATAGCAATTTTTAGAACCCGGATAGATTTCATTTTTTTAATTATTTTTTTATAACTTTGGTTATTTGATATATATTTTCTTAAATAAAGCATTTTTAACCAGTTTTGACCTTAACGTATATTGAGCAGAACACATATAGACATGAACCTATTTTGAGCAAAACCCGTTTTGACTGACCCGAACCTATTTTGACCTTAACATATATTGAGCAGAACACATATAATCAATAATCAATGAAATAAATCATAGTAAAGCTATTTATGATTAACATATAACTAAATCATACAAAAAGTAATTTATTCGGTACACATGCTAATTGACAAATACTCTTTGCTACAAAGTAATCACCGGTAGGATTGAGTGGTGGAGTTCTTTGCCCGAGATGAAAAAAAACTACATATTAAAGCACGCACACAATCGTATATTTGTATTCTTTTTCAGATGTGTCAAGATTGTCGTGCCAACAGGCTGGGTAATGAAAACACTTTTTACTTAGAAAAAACATTAAAATAACTTATGTGCTAATTATGATTGAAGAAAGCAGTAGTACTATAATCATAATGTAAATCTAAATATATAACTAATAAAAACAAATGGAGGTTGTATGCGTTAAAAACAAACTTTAGGCGTCCCCATTGGTTAGTACTTGTAATTCGTATGTAGAGGTCGTCTTCCAATGTGTGCTTCTGTAATGGAGCGTCTTCAACAAAATTCTGAGTTACTTCATGCCACGTATGATCTACAAGCCAACAACAGTAATGGTAACAATATATATAAAACTAATTTGGTTATAGAAGACGGCAACTAATGGTATTGATCAAGAATTTTGTGTTAAGTACCATGCCGCTTCAATACTTTAATGACTTGTAACAGACGGCTCAGAATTGGTATTGAGGTTGTCATGGCTGCATAACAGGTTGCTGGTAGCAAACAGCGCACTCACCATCCTTGCTATGCAACGTCGAACCTAATTTTTTTTACCAAAGTCATCACAGCCACAAAACGAACTCGGGACGCAACGACCGAATATAACTTTCAGTTCCATACCCTCAATTCCAATAGGTAGGGTGTCGTTGCCATCAATAAACCATTTAGTTTATTTTTCCGGTTCCAAGCCCGGGTGAATGAGGGTTTTTCTCAAATAGTGTTTTTTTTTTTAGAAAAAGGCCTCGAGTTTTACGTATATTGACAAATAAAGTTATTACTGGAATTGTGAGAGGAGAACAATCCATACCTCGTATAAAACAATAGCTAAAGTCATCAATACCGAACATGTCAAAAGTGCAACCCCAATCCCTTATAAAAAAATAAACTTCTGGGTACAAACTGTACCTTGTATAAAAAAAAAATATAAAGCCTTTTAACATGCCAAATAAGTTGAATGGGTCAAAAGTCACCCAAAGTGTTTATATGCATAAAATCTATTAATCTTTTAATTCAAGGTTAAAGTTATTATTGAAATAATATAATTCTTGAAACCATGTTTACACCCAATAAAGCCTTTTAACATGCCAAATAAGTTGAATGGGTCAAAAGTCACCCAAAGTGTTTATACGATGCATAAAATCTATTAATCTTTTAATTCAAGGTTAAAGTTATTATTGAAATAATATAATTCCTAAAACCATGTTAACCCTTATACGATGCATAAAATCTATTAATCTTTTAATTCAAGGTTAAAGTTAACATCAACTAAACACATAAAACATTATAACCATAAGTATATACTTATAACTATTACCTGTTTACCTGATTAAGGGTTAGATCGGTATCAAATCGAGACCCGTTGAGTAGAAAGTCAACATGTCTAATACTGACATTTTCTTGCTCGTAATACGCCATTAAAACCTTCTTTACGGGTTTATCTCTGTTAATTTTGATATAACACCTATGGGTGTGCTAAAGAGCAAAAACAAAAAAAGTTAAATTATGCATAACAGTAAACTTTATGAAAAAAAAAGGAAAAAAGTAGCTCATATATGTTCAATAAGATTATTAAACCATCTGTGATTCATTCGAGACTAAAGGTTAACTTAAATCACTCAAGCCTTAGAATTGTTCGACCCTTTGTACCAACAATTAATTACAGTAGCTGTGGGCAAGAATTTATAGCAGCTGCAAAAGCAAAAATAGAGTTAATTTGCGTGCTTGCTTGATACATGTGGATGTATCTCAGTTGTTCAACTTCTTTTGTTATCGCCATTCTTCACCCAAGTATGTATATGAATTCATATATTCCAATTCCATCATGAAAGATGAAAGTGGTCTAAAATTTTCGAGAATAGAGCAATTTTCACCCATAAACTGGCACCATGTTAAAAGTGCATTTGTTTTTAAAAGGGCATTTTTTGTAATTTAACCCCTGTTTTGCTCAGATTGGGTTTGCATAAATTCAAACGAATACTTGGGTCTCATGTGGTCTAAGTAATTGTTTTCAGTATATGGGTGGCCTCCACATACATAAATTTATAATGGAATGGAATATACTTTATACTTCTATTAAAACATATTTTGGCACGTATTCATCAGCTAACTCTCTTTACTCTCATTAGGAGCAGGCCAGGTCTTCTACAAGCTCCATCAACAACAACCCAAAATAAACATATCTAATCCCCAGGTATTCCTGTACAAAAATAAAAAATAAAAAAACCTCTATTATTTAATCAACAAAGCAAATCAGATTACCTCAATATCGTTGTTAATAATGAACAACAAAGAAGGCTAAGGCAAAAGAAGTGGTTCACATGTGGGAAGGCTAAAGATATATGTTGCATGTTCATAAAAAAGAAAACAATGCAAAAAATAGTCAAACTAATTATGCAAACCCAATACCAGGAAAAAAAAGGCTACTTAAAGTTAAAATACTAATTATCCATCATTTAAATCACAGATTCTGAACCAAAATCAAAAGTAAAAATAAACACTTAACAATAACTACTTTATAATTAACACTTTTAATGCCAAGATCCACTTACATATACCTATAGAACGGTTTGAAGTCCTTATCTTCTCTTGATGACCCGTTGACTTCCTAATCAAGTCAACTCATGTTATGTTAACAATCCCAATTTAACCTATAGAACGGTTTGAAGCCCTGATATTCTTTTAATGGCCCATTGACTTCCAAATTAACTCAAGTCGTGTTATGTCAATAATCCCAATTTAAAGAACATATATTGTCTTTTTCATCACAAACGGGTCAAATTAGTCAAATACAGAACACACTTCCTATTAACCGGTTACATTGGATGAAAACTGCATTTTTAATATATTTATATCCCATAACAATTTTGCATCTCGTTTCCTATATTTAAAAAAAAGCATGACCCCTTTAGAGTTGTTTTTCCATAACATGAAATTTCAAAACCATACTGATCAAGTTCATTTCAGATTTGAAGACTTGCGAGTCATGGTATTATTTTAGTTAAAATAACCATAGCTTCAAACTTTTTATTCCATTGTTACTACCCTTAACCCGTTTAAGAATTAACGAATTCACCAAAATAGTTTAACTAATTCAGTATCTTGTTTCTACAAACAAACAGAAATCACACAGCTTCAAAACTCTAGAACCCGTCAACCAAATAATGAGTTTCAAAGTTAACTTGTAATAAAATGGTACTGCGTTAACTAAGACGCAAGTGTGTTACCTTGTAATTATAGATTCCGACTCTTCAACGGGCCTTCCAATTTCCCAAAAATAGTTTCCTGAAAAAACAATGATGAAAATTAAGAAACCGAACAACGAAATAAACCAAACAAAGAAACCGAACGATTAAGATCCAAATGATTTCAATCATTTCTCAATATGAATGGTACTCCAAACATGAGGTTCGTAGTAATTATCTGGTCTTGAGTGAGAAACAGTAGTGGGGAGATAAAAACGGTAACAACTGGCTGCATTGTCCAAATATGTACTCATCATTTTTCTTTCTAAATTTTTGGTGTTTTGTATCTTTATTTCTAAGCATTATAAAGAAGGTACAAAAGAAACATGCCAAATAGACTGGATTTGAACCCCCTTTTCAAAGATAATTACACTTACGGAAGTTCTTAGTGGCCTTCTTTAACGCTTGTACACTAAAATAGCTTATTGTCCTAAGATTCCTACTGAAATAATCTTCTAAACCACAACATAAACTACCACATTAGTTAGCAAACTTGAATAATATTTGTGTAATCCTACATAATAAACTTGAAGAATTGACTTACCTTGAAACCTTTGATCGAATCCCAGATCTCTGACTCTACTCGTACATCTCTCTAAAGAAGCATAGGAAGACATCATACCTTAGGCTTCCATTGGCGTCTAAAATGGAGTTATTTTGGTAATATCTGCATAAAATATGTTACACAGAGTAAAGATATGATCAATAAAATTTAAATTAGTGAAAATAGTGAAACTAAGGTTTGACTCTTGGCTTTCAAGAGTCAAAATTTGAAGTTATTAACTTTAATTCTAAACATAAGTGAAATTTTATTATGCCTTATTTCTTACAATAGAAGTTTTGAGGCTATAAAAAACGACTTGTTCTGCCACAAACCAGCAAAAATGGACCCGTTTAGAAGATTGTTCTCCAAGAACCTACAATTTGTAAGGGTGTAAAGCAAGATGGACCTGAAATTTTTAAAAGTTTTATTATTTAAGGTCATTGCACAAACCAGCATATTGACTTCCTAACTAAGTCAACTTGTGTTATGTCAATAATCCCAATTTAAAGAACATATATTGTCTTTTTCATCACAAACGGATCAAATTAATCAAATACATAACACACTTCCTATTAACCGGTTACATTGGATGAAAACTGCAGCCGCATACCAACATCGTCACTCGTCATCTCCTACGAAACTATAGAAGTTACAGTCTTGTACAACTCATTTGTCTTATTTTTCAGTTTTGTAAGTCTCACATCAACTGAAAACATATTTTAAAGGGACAAATCAGTACTTTAACATAATTATCACACTTAGAAACGAATGTGTATACCTATTTTTCTCGAGCAACAATTGGTTGCTTTCGCTCAAACCCTTTCTTTTCTGTCTGTCCTGCAGCTGGGCTTCTGTTGATAAATGCGAAGCTTCAATCAAACTGGAGCTGGTACCTTCGGTGGTCTCAGAACGAACATTTGAGTATCCTCATATTACCCATACCGTCATTATAGTGAAAGATACCTTGACTCTGAGAAATTAATTGTAGGTTCAATTCCTGAACCACCCTTGTGGTTTCATCCTCACCAATATCACAATAATTCCTTCCAGGCCTACACAAATATTAGAAAAAAAATCTCTAAAATAAATTATAATTATAAATATAAAGGTAAACAACGATAGAAAAGAACTCACAACCACATTGACATGCTGCAAAGCTATTTATCAGGCAGATTATGTGACAGATTTAGCCATTTTAATGACTTCAATCCCGGGAGTAAGATTACCTTGCAGACTTTGATGAGAAAGAACAATCGTTTGAACAAACTGATTGTAGCTGCAAGTAATGTGAGGCCATGAAAAAGTGATTTGAGGTGTTCTTGAGCACATCTTCATCCCAACCAACCAGATTGAGCTCTTTGCCAATCACAAAATTCTGATCAGAGAAAATGAAACTGAGGGTCTCATACCCGAAATCAAATGAACCGCCAGAAAATGCAAAACCTTGATGGAAAAATGGATCAGATGGTTAACACATAAATCTGAATGCGTGATAAAAGACAAATACATCTGATTTTCTAATAGTTTAAATTTAGAAATTTAAATTAAATATAAAAAGTATGAAACAATTCAACAATAAATCAAGTTTTTAGCCCTAAAAATAAATATTGTATAAAAACCGGGATGGGAAGATTTTACCTAAATTTACAGATCTCAAATCAATGCTTCCAAACACAGTCAGTTAATTTGTGATTCACGAAGAAAGCGGCGTTGGATAGGATTTGCACAAAGTAACGATTAACAAAGCGGCGATGAACGAAGAAGAGATGAAAGAAAGCATACTTTGATGAGATTGGAGATGGAAGAAAACTGACCTTATTGATTGCGATGGCAGAAGAAGATTTCTAGGGTTTGTTTTAATTGATGGGAGCATAAATCCTGATCCGTTGTTTGAGCCTCCTGTTCCATTGTCGATTAACAATCAAAATAAAAATCAAAAGAATGAACATCGATTCTAATAAACTTACAATATATTCAAAGATCTAAACTTCTAAGTTGAAATCGTTGTGTGAGAGCCAATCACTGAGAGAGAGCGACGGGAGGGTACAGTTAAATCCTAAACCAGCAGAATCAATGATAAATTTATCATTGATTTAGGGTTGAAACATACCAAAAACCTGTAACTGGAGACGACGATCAATGGAGGATAACAATAAATTTATCAATGATTTATCATTGATTTACAACACTAACCACTTAATCACTCAACAATCACACATAATCAGATCAATCATTGACCCCAAAAATCAACTACACAACAAAACATCACTAATTATTCAGATAAAAAACAAACAAATCATGAAACACAGAACGAAACTGAATCAATGTGGACGACCGGTGATCTTGAAGAACAGAACCAAGAACAGACGTATCTGAAATTACTTTCAAATTCTGCAATAATCATGTAAATCAAATAAAAATCGTCACAAAACAAATTATCACAAGCTGTAGAGAATGTAGACGATTTCAACATATCAGTGCTTGTACCTGCTAAGGGCGCCTGAACCTTCGCCAGAAACCTTTTCAATCGGTTTGCTTCTTTCCACTATATACGATGCAACCATTGTCGGGCACCACCACCGCCATGATGAGCCACCCATCCTGTCGTGCACCATAACCCTAGTAATAGTCGTTGCCCTGGAATCACCGTTAAACACTTAAACCCTAGATCTGTTGTAAGACCACCATCACTCGTCTTCATTACGATAGATAATGAGGGGAAATTAGGGTTCTTTTGAAATAGGTGAGAGAAAAAAAAGTGGATGAAAGATTGGAATGATTGATCTGATTAGGTCTAGATTTGAGAAAAAAAAGGGAAACGGCTGTAAAAGAGAATGGCGCTCAAAGGAATTGAGGGAGTGGTGTTGGAGTGCCACAAATTAAGCATTCAAACCCATTTGATATCTCGTCATATATAAACCTTTTGTGGGACCAAGAATCATCTCCCCTGCAAACAACCATACTTGCATCCAAATAGGGCTGATGTATTGACCAGGTCGAATAAGCATAAATTGCAGAAGTTACCATCTTTTCTTTTTGACCGCCAGAGATTCCCTTTCTCATAGCATCTCCAAACATAGCATATAGGAATATAACAATGATCATACCATATTTTAAATAGTAAAAATGTGCTTGCTCTAATCCATATCAATATAAGAATTAGAGATATTAGAAATAACTTCCTCTCAGGCTCCCCAATATTTGTTCCAGCCACTGCAACATCATGTTTGGTTGCAAGTGCAGGTGCAAATTTCTTCATACTATTATGAGCCACTCATATCCTGTTACTAGCGCATAGAGAGTAGCATATGTCTCGGATTAGAACTATATCTTTCAAGAAATTACCAAAACACCCCTGGTGCGATAAAATTATTATTTTGTCTATGGTATAGTTATGTTTGTGTTTTAAAACGACATACCTCAATAACAAATGACTTCTCATGTGAGTGTGCTTTGAGCTCAGAAACAGACTATATAAAATAGGAAATTCAGCTTAGGAAGATGATTGCACGACAATGGTTCAGAAATCGGAGTATATATAATTTTTTTTAAAAAGTAACCACTACTATTTATTTTGAGGGTTAGGAATCTAAAGATGAATATGTAGATAACGATTTAACTTATGATTCATAAGGCCATACCCATATGAAAGTAATCTAGAAGCACAACTTAATATTTGAAAGGTTATGCAATGCAATATACACGTCACATTTTCTTTCAAACAACTTAAATTTCTTAGCAAAGAGAAATGATCTCACTATTCAAAATACTTGCCTCACCAACATGAATCAGTTTTCATGAGAGAAAAGAATCCAAGTCATACCTGGCTAAAGAGGCTGAAAACTTAAATCTTACAAACTCGAAAACTTAGATCAACTGCTATTGTGGGCTACCGTTTGGTCACTGAATAATAATGAGGCAAAGTACGTGTCCTTTTAGCGTCAACATTTGCTTCTATTGCGTCCCCTTAGTCAGTAAGCAACGACAAAGTATAAAGATAATGGGGAATTACGATACATATTTTAAGAAAATCTAAGCTTACGTGTTCGTCTACTAATAAAAAGCAAAGTGGGCCTTTGTTGTCGTAAGGATTCCACTTTATACAACACGGATTTCATGTAGGTTTGGGTTGGCTACCGGCTCTATCTCGGAGACTATTTTAGCCATTATTCTTGGTTTCCTGTAAGATAGGATATATATAAAGGTGTTAGTTTAAATTTATTAAAGTCAACAAAACTAAAACTTTTAACAAAAGAGTGTCATGTAAGCAGTAATTCTTTTTTTTAAGAATAGGCCTACTGTATTAGAAATCAAAACCAAACATTACAGAAAAAAAAAAACGAATAACGACAAAAAAATTGAACCTCAGACATTCTTTTGTCTTCCTTCGTAGAGTTTGGACCTGATGCATGTGATTTGGGCATCACATAAACCCCAATAGCATTGAGGTAGCTGCTAGCACACCCATGAAATCCTACAACCACCCCGTCTTTCACATCATGTGAGAAGGCAGTGCCATTATTACTATTACCATAGGGTCCATAAACGTTCAAATTTGTCATAAAGCATATAGATTTAACTACTTCATTTTCAACGCCACCAAACGGACTACTACTCCCAATAGTCCCGCTTATTAAAATCAAATATTCATTAGTACCGTCAATGCAAATCTGCATAGCTAGAAACAAAACTCTGATAAGATGCAAAACAGATGTGCAATGATATCAATCAGTATACGATTGATATTGGTTACAAACTTACAAAGTCTGATGACTTGATACCCGAAGTACCAAAAACAGATTTCCGACCTTCACCTTCTCTGCATTGGCTATGAAATTCGATGGCGTTAACAGCAGATCCGTGATAAACCCTTATCTTTATCTTTAAAATAGAGCCTCGTTGCATATAAACCCATTTGTATCCTATTTGACCACCCCATGGTCCAAGAGTGATACATCCTGCAAAATCACATGTAACTCCCTGGAAATCAAACAAAAGAACAGTAGCTTTATAGTTTAAAGGGTGCTCCCAGATGCTAAAAATAAGATCATAGCAAAAGTTAATAAAGATTGAAACTCTACCATCTCAATTTGGTTTCTTGCCTAGCCTTGAACAGTATCGACTACCTGCAATTATGGAGGTGCTAGAAAAAAATTAATATACTTGATAGTGGTGTAAGTATGAAATAGTGACATCACAGAATCATATTGGTATTTATCAATCATTATATCAGTCTAAAATAAATTATTGCTCGAAGTTTTCCATCTTTCTTAGGTGGATTATGATGCCAAAACCAAATTATATATAAACTAACAGAAATTTAAGTTGCAAGTTTAACTGCCTTAGATGCACAAATAATGTATCTGAGAAAATCAAGAAATTGGAAGAACAAACCTGCAATTACGGAAAGTGCAAAAGGAGAAAGGGTGATGAGCAATTAATGGTAGAAGGAAAGGCTTATAATGGGCATGGAAAAGGAGGAATCCACGTCCACCCAGTCGAATCAATGTCTTTTTATTTTAAAGCTCAGAGTTCTTGTAGATTTCTGCGAAATCAATTCCGAGAGAGTACTTGTTCTGTAATACTGACTTCTAACATCCACGTTGCAGGGTTATATCCCTCTTTAATCTTACTTATACCGTCTATCACCTGTTTCAGGAAAAAAATATTACGGGTCCAACTTTCAACCCGTTTAACCGGTTTCTGGGTCAGATTAACTACTTAAGCTCACTTTGGTCTAGTAATATCCATAGCATAACATATATATAATACCAGTTTAACTACTTAAGCTTACTTTAAAAAGACAGTCTCACCTATTAATACTTCTTCATCTCTGAACCACCCAGTATAACTTTTTTTCTTTCATAGTTTGTTTAAGATCGTGATAAATTTGAGTTAAAAAAAAAAACAAAACAAAGAAACCCAACAAAATACTAACAAAAAACACAACGATTTCACCATTTTTCTTATCTTTCACTATTCAGAATTAAATCATACCAATAACCTCACTCATGTGTACAATTAAATTACCAAATACTAAGAAAAGGTTAAAGCTAAATAACTTCCATGAAAACAAACATGTTCTATGGAATTTGGCAGAACCCGAGAAAATAAGAGCTTTTAATGCATTTTAGTACACTTTGACTTTCAAGTTTCAACCTATTTAACGAAACCATTTGACATGCTACAGATTAAAATTCAAATAAACCTGAAAACCACTATAAAAATTCAACTAAACAACAGTCACTTTTTAAACATAATATCCAAACATAAACTTCTATAGTGAAGAGGATACAACAATATGCCCATATGTCAATGCAGAGCATATCAAATCACTATAAAAACACATCATTATACAATAAAAGTAATTTATTTACATTAAAAGTATTAAGTTAAGAGTAATTTACATTTGAGCATATTTATCTAAGCAAGGCAATCCATATACAATTCAACATACCTGCACGTATGACTATTTTTGTTAGTTAGTGACGACCAGGGAATTTTCTTATGTTGAAATCCTTTTCACGTCAACCTGCAACCATAAACATAAATACCAAAACCATAAACATCATAACAAAATAAGGAGTAATAGTTCGTTTTAGGGATGGAATCATATCTCTGCAACAGGAAAAACTAAAGATGAAGCAATGAAACCCTAACTGATATACGCATCCAGATCTCACATATGCATCCATTAATCAGATCAAAAAGATCCTATGCTGATATACGCTCTGTGTATAAATAGATAGTTACAGGTAAAGCAGGAGCCTCTAATTTTTAGATAGAGTCATAGCTTATACGAACATTCATCGAGATAAAAAAATCACAAAAAAATCCAAATCAAGATTGATAGTTTGTTAAAAGATATAGTTGTACCTCTGATTGCGAGAAATCCACACCAAACAATCGTAGGAGGAGATTATCTAGAAATCCATTGATAAAACCATTTGATTCATTAACCAATCGACACTATTTAAATAATAAAAACCCTAATTTCAGATTTGGAAATTCAACTTAGAATCAAAATCTGAAGAAGAAGAAGAAGAAGAAAAACTACAGAGAAGAAGAGCCTAACCTTGATCTTGAATGCTTGATCCATTGTCTTCGCACAGATTGAAAAGGAAGGGTTTAAACAAAATGGAAAGTCTGGTGAATTGATTGATGGTGAAACGTATCAATCTCTCTCTCTCTGATCAATTGCGTGTGAGCAAAAAAGAGTGGACGAATGGTGTGGTAATATCCCGCTCAAATTCTTTCAATAAGGGTTAATAGGATGCCAGGTGGCAATAAGTGGTTTAAGAAGATGCCATGTGGCATAAGCTTATTTTGCTTTATTAGAAGTAGTAGATACACGTTTTCCCATTAAATCATTAAATGTACATGGTTTTTAAATATAAATTTTTATTTAATGGTTGCATTTAAATCTGACCTTTGGGCTGTTACAGATTCTATATAATACCATTGCCAGTTCAAATGTTGTTTCATCATACCCAGATTCATTCACTGAAAGCCGAATATTAACTGTTATTGTTTGCTTTAGTTCTTATAAATACATTAAAATGGAGTTATATTCTGACGATTTCAAGCAACGCTTTATTAAACAAATCGAAGAGCAAGTTTTGGCTGATAGGTCTACTCTTCAAGAGTTGAAGAGGTGTTTTAACGGACTACAACTTGGTCTGTTTACAAGAGACTAGGTTTCGAGAGACCTGAGGGCGATGCCGACTACTTCCGTTCGTGACCTGTGTATTGCGAGTAATATAGAGTGTGGAGATAGAGACCTGGAGTTCATGAGAAAGATCAATGACATATATCGAGAAGTTCAGTGCTCCATGGAGTTGAAGTTAAAGTTTCTTGATTCTTGCTATTAGAGTTTAAGTGTCTGATTAGTTTTCTTTTTTATATGTAATTGTTACTTTTTTAATACTTTATATGGATGATCGTATTAATTTTTCTTACCATAGTTTATTTTTACTTCTTTTTATGAGTTTGAAGATAAACAGACTGTTCCATTCTCGATAATTAGAAAATGTTTCATCTGAATTTTTTTTCCAGGTTGTTGTTTGGTACCATTTTCTCTATAGACATTACTTTTTCATGCCCTAATTATACAAATCCATTAACATTTTCCTGTGTTTCATCCAAATCTTTGCTGGCTTAACTGCTCTAATTCAGGTATACAGATAATCCATGAAGATTTGTTGATTTATGTTTGATTTAACATTGTAGTTTATGTTTGATTTAACATTTTCGACTTTTAGATTTAACAATGTTTAATCTTTATTTATTTTTCTCCTTTAACAATTTTCGAAGCCAAACAGTTTCAACAAACCCGGGTAACTTTTTTCTCAATTTGGATTATGTTAAGATTGTTTGGTAGTTGTATATATTCTAGGGCTAAAGTCGAAAGGTCCATTAGTGGCAGCAGCACTCAATATGGTAGTCTTATAGACTCAAGTTTATATCTTTTAATATATGTTCGTTTATTTAATAACATATTTTGATAACAAACGAAGGTGAACACGAAAATAATTTTATAGCCCTGAGATTGGAATATGACGTATAACGGGCAAGAAAGTAATTTTATGAAACCATGTTGAGGTAAAATGAGAAAACTAACCGTGTAGTCATTTAAGATTGTTTTTCCAGCATTTTCTGTGATCTCAAAGATCTTATGGTAGTGTCCACCCTTTAGTTCCCTTAATTCTCCACAACATGGAACAATGATGGAATCAAGATTTTCACGTGCATCATGATCCAGTTGTAATGAATCTGCAATTGTGTTTTTTTTAAACAAATGAAGTCAATACATTAAGTGAAAAACATTGTTCCGTAATATGACAATAACCTGTATATATGACACGGAGATTCATTACAAGTGACTGCTTTTTATCCCAATCGGAAGGTCATAAATTTCAGCCCTTAATGAACAATTGACTGCTTTTTATCCCAATCAGAATGTCATAAATTGTTTCAAAACGACATTGGTTTGAGCATATAAGCGTTGTACCTCAATATCTTTTTTAACGCTAGCCAGCAGTGGTTTGAGCATCTCAACTGAAATTTCCTCGCTTTCATCTATAACCAACTCCATTATATTTTCCATTGACACAAACACGGAGTCAATATGAAAGTCCCTGAAATTAAATAAAAAAATACATATATTAATCAAAGTCAAAGTACCCTTCAAGAGTTATAAGTCCAGAATTATAGAATCAGCAGCATACGAATCAGCTACTCTGGAGAACTTTGTTCGGGTCAAGTTTTCCGCTGAAATAACTGGAAGGAACAGTTGAAAGTTCTTGCCTTACTTTCAATTCTTCACCAGTCTTCAGTGTGATCGGCTTTTCGATTGCTACTGCCTCAACACAAAGCATGTCTTTGTAGTCATCGTCTCTGAAATCAGCCATGGCTTTTGTCTTCTTATCCCATGGATTCCACACCACTAAGTAATAGAACGTTAGTCAAAAGGTTAAATAATATATTATACATAAACAACACTATGATGCTTCTTTATTAATAGTTTTCGAGAAAATCTGAAGCACAAATGCAAAATCTCACCAACATCAGGCAGTCCATCTGAAAGGTTTTCAAATGTACGCTTCTTTTCATGATCCAGTATGGCAATCTTTGTCCACCTAGGTAAACAATTGACAATACATAAACCTTAAGGGTGGCAAAGTAATAAAAGAGGTAACAAAATTACCTCTGATTAAAAGGTTATAGCATCCCCTTGTTTTGTATATCGCTCCCTGCTCTTCAAGTTGTCGAGATAATCAAATGTCTCCAATCCTTCCACTCGAACTTCACTGCAGTCACAAATTTAACATGATTTCATTAAAAACATAATTCCACAGACCACTAAAGATTCCACTAAGGCTATCTTAACAACCAACTTCTAATATAGGAAGGCATCTGTATCGAAACACATTGTTGTATTAAAACCGCAGAACGTGTAATCTGTTTGACCAGTTTCATATTTCCATTACAATCAGTGAAATTCAGTCTTTTTGAAAACCTTTCTGTGGAACCAATGTAAACAAAATTTTACAAAGATTCACAGAAGAGTGGGCACGAGCACAAACCTGGATTTGACATCCAATGATGTCTCCTCATTTTGTTGTCCATTATCACTTAATCAAAACCCATAAACATATTAAAAATACACTCAAAAATATCAAATTTAAAAATAAACATAAACATAAATCTAAAACCTAAAAAAAATTGAAAATATAAAATTTAAACCAAGCTTCCCTAAAAAGATGGAAAATTTAAATTCCAATTTGAGATTTACCCATGAATCAGATCGTCACCGGAAACTGCAATCGCCAGCTTCCTGTCTCTCTTTCCTCGAGCAGTCTCTTTCTCTCTCTCATCTGTTCCCATTTCGTCGCCTGAAATGTTCACTGCAGCGAGAAGAATGAGGAGTGCGTCTGAGATCTTCCTAAAATAGGGTTAAGGTTTGATTTTTTTTTTTGAAGTGTGAGAGGTTTGAGGGTTTCAGGGGTGTGCGAGTGTTTTATAGAAAGATAAGGGGGTGTTTGATGAGGGTGAGTAGCCGGAGAAGATAGCCGGAATTGGATCTACGGTTGCCGGAGATGGAGAGTATAAATGAGTGTACATACAGCTGATCTTTGTTAGGGTTTTTAGTTATCAAAATGAGATTGAGCAGGATAATCGGTGGATCCCAGCTTTGAAAAGTAGATCTATAATCTTTGAGAGGGAGAGAGAGAGAAGGAAAGGGAAAGAGTGAGGTGGGTTTGAATTTTGAAATGAGATGATTCCTGCAAACCATTTATTAAACCCTCTTTCTCTATTTTGGATTTCAAATAAATAAATTGTTATTTATTACATCATCAAAACTTACATGGCATACCTGGTTGATTGACACATAAGCAAATTTACATCAGCATTACTTCTCCTTGTATATATAAGTAGATTAGCGCTTAAATTTCACTATGTCTCTCCCCATTCCAATAATAGCTAATTAAATTCATCCGCAACACCTCTTCGGTCGATTTCAACCCTTGTGCGTAGTTTGTATCTCATCTTAAAATATGATTATGATTCTGGCTATATATGTTGTCAGCTACTAACCGATTCGTGTCATATATTTGAAAAGCTAGGGCATTATATTCCGATGTTTCAATGAGATTTTAATATATAACGCTAGAGGGTATGGTGATGGTCCTCCAAGGGAGGATGATCCGCCACGTAGGCGCCACATCATAGTCCTCCCAATGATGGTCCATCCCACAAAACTAGAGGGTATGGGAGGATGATCCTACCCCACCACTTTTATGTTTTTTATTTTTTTAATCTTCTACTTTTTTAACATTTAACAAATAAATTAACTAAATATTTTCATTAATATTAAAAACACATTACATAAACTTAAAAAAAACATAAACTTAAAAAATAAAAAAAGATAGACTAAAAAAAAACATAAACTTAATAAAAAAAAACATAAACTTAATAAAAAAAACATAGACTTAAATAATTTGATGCTTCTTCATGATGTCGGTTTGTAGTTTTTTCAACATCGAACGTTTCGGCTCGGGATACTCATCGACATTCATCGTTATTATTTCCCATTCCTTAAGCCGAATCTTTTCATCAGAAATTCGGATTTTCTCATTGGACAATCGGACCTTTTCGCGTCACTTTTCTTCCGCCACACGAGTCTTTTCTTCGATGGCCCGCTCCTTCGCCTTCGCCATTTGGGCCGACACGTCCGTGTACGTTTTAAAGTGTTCCATAAACCCGTCCATCTTCTGGTCCACCTTTTCCTTTTCTTTCCCCTTCGCCCGCTCCTTCTTTGATTTGTCCCGACCCGGTGGACGCTCCGCTTCATGTACGGTGTGTTCCTCTTCGTCAAACTCGGCGTCATCGTTTAAGTTTATGTCACACCTCGCGTCTGATCCACCGGCGCTAAAACTGCCCGATTCCGATGTCCTTTGCCGCTTCGCCATCTCCACCTCGTTGGGAATCGGCGCCCATTTTGGGTGCACTCGCAAAACTTTCCACGCGCGAACATGTGCGAACGAGGTATTACCATTGTTCTCCTTGTACTTCTCCCACGCCTTTTTAAACACATCCTCGTCGCTCATGCCGCTACGACGCCCACTTGAATATATTTTATTATATTCTTCGCAAAACTTATTGACGAACCCGTTCATTTTTCGCCACTTTGATGACACCGAGTCGATATCTCGATACGGGCCTTGGTCCATTAGCTCAAGGAACTTCGCCAAAACCTTGGTCCAAAACCCGTCACCCGTTTGATTATTACCTATAAAATTGTAAGACCCTAATTACTAAATAGCGGTTTTACATGTAAATACCAACAATTAGATGTGTAGTTAAGACTACACATACTATAAAAATACGGGTTTATTAAAACTTTTACAAATCATAAGTTATTCAACATAGCGTGATCGAATTCGTCGTTTAAAATTTACGACGAGGCAATGTGCGGAAGCATGTATCTTTATTGTGTTCGGTTCTTCGTTGAGCTTGATCATCTTCCGGCATCCAAAATGTACCTACATTTCATAAACATGAAATGCTTTAGTCATACGGGGTTTAAAACGTATCTAAACGAGTCCGGGAAGCAAAACTGAATAAAATACATTTTTTTTTTGTTACAGGATCTACTGTAACACCGTAATTTACGGTAGCCCCTGAATATTTATTCTCCTACCGTAAAGCAGTGGGTGTGTGGCGTAAGGACTTTAAGGCTACCGTCTGCAGGATTTTCCAAGTTTGCCGTTTTCTAAAACGAAAACCTTCATAACTTTTAGTCCGCTTGTCCTTTTGACCTACCGTTTCTTCCTACGTGATTGTAATTTGATCTTTCATCATATGGAGTTAAAATCCAACATCTAAATTGACAAAATTTTAACTTTCAAGCTCTCGGGTTGAAATTCAATTATGACACTTTTTGACCCGTTCGTGATTTATCAAACAAACTTGTTTATTACCTTTTCAAAATATCATGCATATCACGTTATATCAATTTACTAATGTGCAAGGTTCAAATTACGGGTTTCTTATGAATTCTTAACCCGTTTTACCTATCTACTCCTTTTGACCCGTGAAGGGAAGTTAAGCACTTCTAACTATAAATCTATATAAGCGTACCTGGCTCGAGTCAACGTATAGACCCGTTTATGCCTTGCTATTATTAATTCAATATTCTATGATGACGCAATTATCCAAATTTCTATTCGTTCCTGTAAACATATGACTTAACAACCAACATTAGTCGATATGGTCATATGATGTTATCACCATCATTTGACCCATTTGGTCTATACGACCAAACAATTATATTTATTACAAATCATGGTTTTAAACGATTTTATTCGTTCCGACCCATTTTGTTTCGTGTCGTAACCCATAATTCGAACATGATCTATTGATGTATTTATCACCAATAGAATAAATACGTATGCTAAAAAAAATAGGTGTAAGCTTTACTTACCTTTCATCCAAGCAAGTCTTACTCGTGCCTTTATCCCGTTTGATCATCTCCTTCAAGCTTCACCTAGCTCGTCAAGAGTCAAACTATCATATTACCAATAAAATGGTTAGTTTAGTCATTTCATATTATGGCTACCATTTCCTATAGGGTTTCTTGCATATAATTTACTTAACTAAATCATAGGTCAGTTTTACTTTCTTAATAGTCAAACTACCCATATGTATTATATGCTTTAATCATTCTTTTTTTTTTTTTCTCATTTTCACAACTTCGTTGACAAGCTTATTTGTAGGTATTTTAAATACTTGCAATAAACAAAATAACATGCTTAATATTCATGAAATCATTGTTTTATAAACAAGGCAAAGTATGAACAAAATACAACTTTCCTTGGATTAAGTTTATCAATAAAATGTCCAGCAACTTTACAATGTAGCTGCTGAATCGACTCTTTTGACCACTTTGCAGTCTTATTTAGCCCTTTGTGATCAAAGATGAAATGAAGAATACTAAAATATCTTTCCATCCCAAAAAGAATCAGCTTAATCCGAGCATCCTAGAATTAATTATGATTTTTGCAAAATCAGCTCCGAAGTAAAAAAAATGCTTCCAATCAGCTTGCTGTCAAAACAGTTCAGCCGACTTCGGACACTGTTTTGACTCGTTTAACATCAGAATTTAACAAACATGTTCAAACATAAAACGTAGTATGTTTCAATAGCTTTCTGAGCATATAAGGCTCAACCTCGCAGGTCGTTCCAGTGATTTTATATGATTTTTTAAAAACTGTAGCTCAATAATTTTTAATCTCAATCAGCTTTGTTATATTTTCTTGTTCAAGCATTTCATCAAGCACCTTGTGTGCAACACGAAACATCAAATTTCTCCAGCCCATTTAAGTGTTCTAAATCCTTAAATTCTCGCATAATTAACAAGTACTAACATCAAACTTCAAATCTAACTTCAGGGAGTTCTATTAACACAATTTAACCATTATGATTCTAGTGTTCTTCATGTTTCTACAAAACCCATTTAGCACATAATCGGGTGATCATGAATTCACAATTAGGAACATCAATTCAACAAGTAAATGACTAGGGTTTACTCCTAGACATAAAATCATTCCTAATTTCATCATATAACGAACATGCAACCATCAATTTCAGATTTCTAAGTTTACCTAGAAATCCAACTAGAGATTTTTCATAAAATTTACATACCTTATGACTCCCCTTTCAATGGAGATCACGAAATTGTGTTTGAGACTTGATTTAGAACGAATTTGAACTTTCAATTTGGTGGATTTTTGGAAGAACTAGGGTTTGTGGGATCCCTTGTGTCGCCCCCTGTGTTTGAACGACCAGACACACACTCTTATGTGTGTTTGGTGTGTTTTAATTTGTTTTTAATAAATCAAGTTTCAAGTTTAACAAGTTTGGCCCCTCCATTTTCCTTAGTTCATAATTTAAGTGTTTTAACCCACTCATAAGTCACTATTTAACTAGGTTAGAATTATTCCTAGTCAACTTAGTAGGTTCAGTCAGTTAAAAACCCGTTTTATTTTAAATCTCGTTAACTCGGGCTCCTTATGAACTTTTGTCTTCTCAAGTCGTTTGCTCTCTCTTTTTTTTTTATTATTAGGCTTATTTATTTGAATTCCTAATAATTTCCGGGTTAATCTTTTCTGCTAACGGTATTCTACCCGCTCTTTAGTATTAACGGGGTTTAATTACCAAACCCATTTTCGGGGTGTTACAAGTCTACCCCCCTTAATGAGGTTTCGTCCCCGAAACCTTATTTACGTATTTTTTTTTAATTTAGACTAAACGAACCTAGTTTCGTTTTCAAGACATTCACTCGTTCTTTTCGATCTAACGTTTTCATTTATATTGACGCGTACGTCTTTCATGTGTAAGGCCTCACGGGCCGTTATTTTTAGCTTATATGCATTACCCTTATTGACCGAGTTGTCACTTGACCACTTAGTCTCATCAATCTGTTAACATGTTTATCCCGCGCTTGTCTTATATTATCAAGCTCTTTGTATTTGTCATAGCGTTTTCTTGACTTTGAAAAGTTTTACCGGCTAGACTAATTAGTCGCCATCACTTCATACCCCTTCATCCGGGTATACTATTTTGCCTTCACCGGCCTTATGTGTGTTTAAGATTTTCCAAATCCCTTCATACTATTTATGTTTGTTAGAACGCAGATTTTGACTAAAAACTAAATTTTTAGTTTACGTTTTCTCTGCCTTACGTCTTTCTCTCATATCTAGTAATGTTACTTACGAGGATTTGTTCCATTCCATTATCATTTAATGCGGAGAATTTCAACTAGTTCTCACGCTTAACCCAAATAACCCGTAGGTTCCTTCACTTAGTCTCGTAGACTATCTCTTTGGATTTCCACCTCTTTAAGGTGTGACTCAACAATTCTTTCCTTTCTATTTGTGACCCCAAAGGTCTTCTTGGTCCCGTAGACCTTAGCATTACTTTCAATCTCGTAGGTTATGATGATCCCGTAGATCATCTTTTACCCGAGTCTTTATTCAATTGTATATTTATATTCATGGTGTCAAGGTGTCCTTTTATATTCAGAATCATTTATTTTTGCTTTTGTATTTCATCTGACCTTGACCGTAGTCTATGGCTACATTTGTTTTCTTTAGAATTTTTTTTCCGACTTTATGACTTCTGATGTGTTAAAAAAACACAGTCATTTATCCGTGTATTTTGTATATTATTTTTATAGTTTTTGAGTCATTTTTAGTCTTTATACAGTTGTATTTTATTATTTTGTGTTTTGGCAGGTCCTGGTGCAAATGGGGCAAAAATGATTAATATGAAAATAACCAGCCAGTTGGCCAGAGTGGAACGCCAGTGACTGAATTAAAATTCACCGCTATTTTCCGTGATTGGACCGAGCCCACTAATCTTTATATTATATCATTCATTGAAAAGCCTACATATTATATTTTTTGGGGTGGACGACAGAACGAAAAAGAAAAAGATTTATTTGTTGAAGTTGTTCCATATTGGAGTTAGTTGGCCATATTGTTACTATTAGATTGGACAAAGGCAATTCACGCAAGATTTGGGCGGCTGATTTTGACATCAGAGGAGTGCTTGTTGGGCCGAAGCCCATTTAGTTTGATAAAGATACATATTCACGCAAATTTGTGGGCAAATATATAAAAGGCGGTAATTAGAGAAACGAAGGAGATACATCAGACGGCAATTTATTGGGTTTGACATCGAACGAAGAGATCAGAGAAAGAAGAAAAGTGTTTGGTTCGAGGGTTCAAGCTGCGATCAAGATTCAAGTCTGGGTTTGATATTTATTAGTATTCAATTTTGTTAAGACTTTGTGTTTTTAGATTTGATACTATGTTTTATTTATTATCTGAGACTTGCTTCTTTTTAGTGGTTATGATTATTGGCTAAACCTTTTATGGTTGCCTAGGGTTGATGAACTAGACGATTTGTTCGAATGAATAATTTTTGGTTTTGAATGAATGTGATGAATTACATGTTATAATTTTTGAACCCGATTCTAATTATTTGTGTGTTGGTGTTGATTGGCTTAATAATATATTTGTTGGTTCCATTGCTCTAGATACTTAGAAATATACTTTAGAGCCGGGAGTCAGTCTAGGTTGTAACTTTTCAGTCTAGACCTTGAAGGTGAGAAATCTAATTCAAGTTTAATAATTATTAAAACCAATTAATTAAAACGTGCAATCTTTTCTAGAGGTGAGAAATCTAATTTAGAATTGCTAGGTTATTAGCTGGGCGTTGTTTGGCAGTTTGGGTGGCCGATAACTCGGGTTCATCTGTTTATTCGCGTCTAGAGTTTCCTAGGGTCTCGGTGTTCTTAGTTATTTCTGCTTCATAATTTGAGGGTTTTTTAGTAAATAAATTGCTTTATACCTGATGGTTGTGGGATTTGGTGGTCGATAACTCGAGTCAGTCCATTTTAGCATTTCATCACTTGTCGTACTGTTGGGTTCGGTTTACCTTCCGGGGGTTTATCGGGTTAGACAGAGTCTTCATTCAAAACCAAGGTTAAGATTTTATTCATGAGTCTAGGGATTCTCGCCTAGGTAACCTACTTTCCTATCATCCTTGATTTCACCTTAGTAGCCTTCAGCCTGCGTCTAGGTAGTCTTGTCTAAGTTAATATTATTTAATTAGTTAATTAAAACACTTAAAATCCAATCAAATCAAATAAACCAATTAAGTAATTAGTTGAGTCAGAGTCTAGTTAGCGTCGCTAGTGTCTCGTGGGTTCGATACTCGGACTTCATTAGGCTTTACTACGTATGATAGGTACACTTGCCTGTTAGTGGTCTAGCATTTAGAGAGTCTTAGTTTATAAATTTAAAACTAGGGTGTCTAGATTAGGTTAGTTTTTATAGACCATAATTTGCACATCAAGTTTTTTTTGGCGCCGTTGCCGGGGACACTTAGGCGATTGCGTTATTAGTTTTGACTGATCTTATTTGTTTACTTGGTCTTATTTGTAGTTTCAGTCTTAGGGTTTGAGTCTAGTAGTAGTGTGTCGAGTCATTATTTTTGTAAATATTTTTTATTAGTTAGTTTGTTTTTTTTTTCTTTCCTTTATCTACTTTGTGCTGTTTTTGCTACTCTCTTCATGGCAGGTTATCATAGCGAGTATCCTCCCTATGTTTGGGAGTTCGTGGAATCATGTCAAATATTCGCTCAGATAACGGCAACAGCACAGGACCAAGGAGATCCGAGGTTTCCCGAAATGTTCACCATTCTTGAGCGAATGATCGAGACACTGAGTCAAATGATTAAGGAAAACATAAATCAGCACGTACATCCAAGGTGTCAGGACTGTGGTGGACCGCACTGGTATGAAGATTGTCCTGTTTACTATGCTGATAATATTGACTTTGAGAGCTATGGGGGAGAGGAAGAAGTAGTAGAGATAAAAGAGGTTGAAGAGGAGCTTCCCAGTAATCTCGAGTTGTCTGATATAGGACTGGAGACGACAACGAACGATTCAGTCCCACCTCCGGTTAAACAGGACGTGACGCTTAATTGGTATTCCACGCCATGGTATTACGGTCCTGAACCCATTGATGATGACTTCTGGAGAGACGATGATGAGAGAGAAAAAGCTAAAGAAGAGCCACTTAACAAGATGGAGAATGAGAAAGGGGAGCATGTACCATCTTGGGAGGAGGAGTTTGGTGATGAGTTGGTAGGTTTGCCAACTCTTGAAGATGAAGAATTTGACCCGGTTGGTGATCTCGCCTATTTAGAGATATTACTTGTAGGGGCGCCAACCATGGTGATCAAATATACACCGAACGTAGAAGAGAAAGTGGCTGAAAGGTTTGGCAGCTGGCCCGTGAAAGATTTAGATGTTGGATCGCCATCATATTTAAAATCACGGGAGAAGGCACGAAGGAACTTGGATCGACAAGGTTTGAGGACACAAAGATGGTGCAAAAGGAAGTTTAAGGCAACACTAAAGTGCAAAGACGACCATCCTCCTCACTACATATCTCCTATCAGGTTTGATCCAGGTAAATTTAAATATTGGTGGTCTGACCCGTTTAAAAATTTTAAAATATTTTATTATTCCACCAATAAATTCTTATTTATTTTTGAGGAACGGGTGGAATTAAACGGGTTAGATGATGTCCAAATCAAAGAAAAACCTCCTGATTAAATTCAAGTGTGGGGAGGTTTTGTAGAGTTTTGTAAGTTTATTTATTCGGTGGATTTTCGGTAGTTTTTAGAGTTTGTATATTGAGTCATTTATTTTGTACTATGACTCTAACTTAGTCGTTTGAGTCGTTTTTTTAGAGTCGGTACTGCTTTGGTTTTTCTTGTTTTTGTTTATGCAGGTTTGGATATGTACCACCTGTACTCAATCTCCATTCGGGTGATTTTGGAGCTGCTTTGCAAATTTCAAGGAATTTTTCAAGTATACCAGTCAGAGTCAAAGCCGATCGCGACCGAAATGCTATACGATCGAGTTGGATAGGACGAGAGTTTCTGGAGCTTACGTGCTATTAACCAGCTAAGTCCTTTCCAATATGCCCTTAGTTTTTTTTTTATTTCTTATTTATTTTTAGTCTTTTGAGTCGGTTTCCATCCTACATTGAGGGCAATGTAGAGTTTAAGTGTGGGGATGGGAAGCTATCGTTTAGTGTTTAGTTAGTGAGTCTTGTGTCATAAAATACAAAAAAAAATTAAAAAATAAAAAAAAGTCAAAAAATTGAAAAAAGACAAAAAATGGTTTTGCGAGTCCCGGTCCTTTAGCGCGTAGAAAACAAAAACCTTTTCAAAACGTCGGTCAAAAGCGGTTTAATTGTCGAATTTACGAGTCGAGAGCGCATGTTTCTTTAAGTTGCGGGATAGTAGGTTGATTGAATCGGTTTTTGGGAAGTAAAAGGTTTTGGGATGCCTAGGATAGTGGATGGAGCCAGAGAGTTAATTGGTTGTGTATTGTCGATATCGGTAGCCCTATTTTCCACATGATAGTGAGATTTGAGCCTTTATATGTTTCATGTATTTATGATCACTACTTTCGTTTCATGTGTGTTTACCGACTTTGTTGCATTACTTTAGAACTTGTGCGTTTTGATACAGTTTGAGACCTTCGGTTAGGATTTGACATGGATATGATAGAGGCATTAGGATCTCCCTATTTGTGAAGCCTTTGTGTTTGACCCGTTTCACCACTACCCTTAGACACACCACTTTGAGCCTAAAACCATTCGTTTGTTACCCATTGTTGATTTGATAACCGGATCGTGTTATGTCATTTGTGTTTTTCCCAAAAAAAAAAAAAAAAAAAAAAGCCAAAAAGAAAATATGAAAAAAAAATGAAAAAAATAGAAAGAAAAAAAAATAATAAAATAAAGTTGTGGGTCAAAATGACCAGTATGTTAGTTTTTGTTTCGTACTTATCCGGTTTATCGTGTGATTATGTGTTTAGCCAATTCTTCCCAAATAAAAAAAATAATAAAAAAATAACCTATCTTTAGCCCTTACCTACCCAATAAAGTCCTCTTGATCCGTGTTGAATTTTAACATTTAGGTGGAGATCTGATTGACGTACAAGCTTATGATAGTATGCTTCATAGTTTGGTTTTGAGAGTTCACTCGAAATATTATATATATTAGCCGAGGGTTGAGTGAAATTGTGAGGGGTGTTGACAATGCATAATTGATTGCTTAAAGGTAAGAAAAACTTGATTAGGTAGACCCGTTTTCATTTAAATATTAAGATTCGTCACCTTTTGAACGTTGTAAGTCTTGCGAAACCGCTGTGTTTGATGATTTCGTAGTTCACGTTATAATTTGTTCGAGACGTGCGTTGTTGTTAAGTGTTTAAGTTGGACATGTTGCTTGGGGACAAGCAAAAGGTAAAGTGTGGGGATATTTGATGTGTTAAAAAAACACAGTCATTTATCCGTGTATTTTGTATATTATTTTTATAGTTTTTGAGTCATTTTTAGTCTTTATACAGTTGTATTTTATTATTTTGTGTTTTGGCAGGTCCTGGTGCAATTGGGGCAAAAATGATTAATATGAAAATAACCAGCCATTTGGCCAGAGTGGAACGCCAGTGACTGAATTAAAATTCACCGCTATTTTCCGTGATTGGACCGAGCCCACTAATCTTTATATTATATCATTCATTGAAAAGCCTACATATTATATTTTTTGGGGTGGACGACAGAACGAAAAAGAAAAAGATTTATTTGTTGGAGTTGTTCCATATTGGAGTTAGTTGGCCATATTGTTACTATTATATTGGACAAAGGCAATTCACGCAAGATTTGGGCGGCTGATTTTGATATCAGAGGAGTGCTTGTTGGGCCGAAGCCCATTTAGTTTGATAAAGATACATATTCACGCAAATATGTGGGCAAATATATAAAAGGCGGTAATTAGAGAAACGAAGGAGATACATCAGACGGCAATTTATTGGGTTTGACATCGAACGAAGAGATCAGAGAAAGAAGAAAAGTGTTTGGTTCGAGGGTTCAAGCTGCGATCAAGATTCAAGTCCGGGTTTGATATTTATTAGTATTCAATTTTGTTAAGACTTTGTGTTTTTAGATTTGATACTATGTTTTATTTATTATCTGAGACTTGCTTCTTTTTAGTGGTTATGATTATTGGCTAAACCTTTTATGGTTGCCTAGGGTTGATGAACTAGACGATTTGTTCGAATGAATAATTTTTGGTTTTGAATGAATGTGATGAATTACATGTTATAATTTTTGAACCCGATTCTAATTATTTGTGTGTTGGTCTTGATTGGCTTAATAATATATTTGTTGGTTCCATTGCTCTAGATACTTAGAAATATACTTTAGAGCCGGGAGTCAGTCTAGGTTGTAACTTTTCAGTCTAGACCTTGAAGGTGAGAAATCTAATTCAAGTTTAATAATTATTAAAACCAATTAATTAAAACGTGCAATCTTTTCTAGAGGTGAGAAATCTAATTTAGAATTGCTAGGTTATTAGCTGGGCGTTGTTTGGCAGTTTGGGTGGCCGATAACTCGGGTTCATCTGTTTATTCGCGTCTAGAGTTTCCTAGGGTCTCGGTGTTCTTAGTTATTTCTGCTTCATAATTTGAGGGTTTTAGTAAATAAATTGCTTTATACCTGATGGTTGTGGGATTTGGTGGTCGATAACTCGAGTCAGTCCATTTTAGCATTTCATCACTTGTCGTACTGTTGGGTTCGGTTTACCTTCCGGGGGTTTATCGGGTTAGACAGAGTCTTCATTCTAAACCAAGGTTAAGATTTTATTCATGAGTCTAGGGATTCTCGCCTAGGTAACCTACTTTCCTATCATCCTTGATTTCACCTTAGTAGCCTTCAGCCTGCGTCTAGGTAGTCTTGTCTAAGTTAATATTATTTAATTAGTTAATTAAAACACTTAAAATCCAATCAAATCAAATAAACCAATTAAGTAATTAGTTGAGTCAGAGTCTAGTTAGCGTCGCTAGTGTCTCGTGGGTTCGATACTCGGACTTCATTAGGCTTTACTACGTACGATAGGTACACTTGCCTGTTAGTGGTCTAGCATTTAGAGAGTCTTAGTTTATAAATTTAAAACTAGGGTGTCTAGATTAGGTTAGTTTTTATAGACCATAATTTGCACATCAAGGTTTTTTTGGCGCCGTTGCTGGGGACACTTAGGCGATTGCGTTATTAGTTTTGACTGATCTTATTTGTTTACTTGGTCTTATTTGTAGTTTCAGTCTTAGGGTTTGAGTCTAGTAGTAGTGTGTCGAGTCATTATTTTTGTAAATATTTTTTATTAGTTAGTTTGTTTTTTTTCTTTCCTTTATCTACTTTGTGCTGTTTTTGCTACTCTCTTCATGGCAGGTTATCATAGCGAGTATCCTCCCTATGTTTGGGAGTTCGTGGAATCATGTCAAATATTCGCTCAGATAACGGCAACAGCACAGGACCAAGGAGATCCGAGGTTTCCCGAAATGTTCACCATTCTTGAGCGAATGATCGAGACACTGAGTCAAATGATTAAGGAAAACATAAATCAGCACGTACATCCAAGGTGTCAGGACTGTGGTGGACCGCACTGGTATGAAGATTGTCCTGTTTACTATGCTGATAATATTGACTTTGAGAGCTATGGGGGAGAGGAAGAAGTAGTAGAGATAAAAGAGGTTGAAGAGGAGCTTCCCAGTAATCTCGAGTTGTCTGATATAGGACTGGAGACGACAACGGACGATTCAGTCCCACCTCCATTGAGTCATTTATTTTGTACTATGAGTCTAACTTAGTCGTTTGAGTCGTTTTTTTTAGAGTCGGTACTGCTTTGGTTTTTCTTGTTTTTGTTTATGCAGGTTTGGATATGTACCACCTGTACTCAATCTCCATTCGGGTGATTTTGGAGCTGCTTTGCAAATTTCAAGGAATTTTTCAAGTATACCAGTCAGAGTCAAAGCCGATCGCGACCGAAATGCTATACGATCGAGTTGGATAGGACGAGAGTTTCTGGAGCTTACGTGCTATTAACCAGCTAAGTCCTTTCCAATATGCCCTTAGTTTTTTTTTTTATTTCTTATTTATTTTTAGTCTTTTGAGTCGGTTTCCGTCCTACATTGAGGGCAATGTAGAGTTTAAGTGTGGGGATGGGAAGCTATCGTTTAGTGTTTAGTTAGTGAGTCTTGTGTCATAAAATACAAAAAAAAATAAAAAAAATAAAAAAAAAGTCAAAAAATTGAAAAAAGACAAAAAATGGTTTTGCGAGTCCCGGTCCTTTAGCGCGTAGAAAACAAAAACCTTTTCAAAACGTCGGTCAAAAGCGGTTTAATTGTCGAATTTACGAGTCGAGAGCGCATGTTTCTTTAAGTTGCGGGATAGTAGGTTGATTGAATCGGTTTTTGGGAAGTAAAAGGTTTTGGGATGCCTAGGATAGTGGATGGAGCCAGAGAGTTAATTGGTTGTGTATTGTCAATATCGGTAGCCCTATTTTCCACATGATAGTGAGATTTGAGCCTTTATATGTTTCATGTATTTATGATCACTACTTTCGTTTCATGTGTGTTTACTGACTTTGTTGCATTACTTTAGAACTTGTGCGTTTTGATACAGTTTGAGACCTTCGGTTAGGATTTGACATGGATATGATAGAGGCATTAGGATCTCCCTATTTGTGAAGCCTTTGTGTTTGACCCGTTTCACCACTACCCTTAGACTCACCACTTTGAGCCTAAAACCATTCGTTTGTTACCCATTGTTGATTTGATAACCGGATCGTGTTATGTCATTTGTGTTTTTCCCAAAAAAAAAAAAAAAAAAAAAAAAAAAAGCCAAAAAGAAAATATGAAAAAAAAAATGAAAAAAATAGAAAGAAAAAAAAATAATAAAATAAAGTTGTGGGTCAAAATGACCAGTATGTTAGTTTTTGTTTCGTACTTATCCGGTTTATCGTGTGATTATGTGTTTAGCCAATTCTTCCCAAATAAAAAAAAAGAGTTAAATGCCATTTTAGTCCCTGTGGTTTGGGCCATTTTGACAGTTTAGTCCAAAGGTTTCATTTTTAACCTGTGGGTCCAAAAAGGTTTCATAGTTGCCATTTTAGTCCACTAGGTTAACTTCATCCGTTTGTTCTGTTAACGAGAAGGTCGATTTGGTCATTTTGTATGTAATTCTGTTAACTAAAAGGGCAATTCAACCATATAAAATGACCGAATTGGCCTTCTCGTTAACAGAAAAAACGGATGAAGTTAACCCAGTGGACTAAAATGGCAACTGTGAAACCTTTTTGGACCCACAGGTTAAAAATGAAACCTTTGGACTAAACTGGCAAAATGGCCCAAACCACAGGTACTTAAATGGCATTTAACTCTAAAAAAATAATAAAAAAATAACCTACCTTTAGCCCTTACCTACCCAATAAAGTCCTCTTGATCCGTGTTGAATTTTAACATTTAGGTGGAGATCTGATTGACGTACAAGCTTATGATAGTATGCTTCATAGTTTGGTTTTGAGAGTTCACTCGAAATATTATATATATTAGCCGAGGGTTGAGTGAAATTGTGAGGGGTGTTGACAATGCATAATTGATTGCTTAAAGGTAAGAAAAACTTGATTAGGTAGACCCGTTTTCATTTAAATATTAAGATTCGTCACCTTTTGAACGTTGTAAGTCTTGCGAAACCGCTGTGTTTGATGATTTCGTAGTTCACGTTATAATTTGTTCGAGACTTGCGTTGTTGTTAAGTGTTTAAGTTGGACATGTTGCTTGGGATTTTGCATGGGGACAAGCAAAAGGTAAAGTGTGGGGATATTTGATGTGTTAAAAAAACACAGTCATTTATCCGTGTATTTTGTATATTATTTTTATAGTTTTTGAGTCATTTTTAGTCTTTATACAGTTGTATTTTATTATTTTGTGTTTTGGCAGGTCCTGGTGCAAATGGGGCAAAAATGATTAATATGAAAATAACCAGCCAGTTGGCCAGAGTGGAACGCCAGTGACTGAATTAAAATTCACCGCTATTTTCCGTGATTGGACCGAGCCCACTAATCTTTATATTATATCATTCATTGAAAAGCCTACATATTATATTTTTTGGGGTGGACGACAGAACGAAAAAGAAAAAGATTTATTTGTTGGAGTTGTTCCATATTGGAGTTAGTTGGCCATATTGTTACTATTAGATTGGACAAAGGCAATTCACGCAAGATTTGGGCGGCTGATTTTGACATCAGAGGAGTGCTTGTTGGGCCGAAGCCCATTTAGTTTGATAAAGATACATATTCACGCAAATTTGTGGGCAAATATATAAAAGGCGGTAATTAGAGAAACGAAGGAGATACATCAGACGGCAATTTATTGGGTTTGACATCGAACGAAGAGATCAGAGAAAGAAGAAAGGTGTTTGGTTCGAGGGTTCAAGCTGCGATCAAGATTCAAGCCCGGGTTTGATATTTATTAGTATTCAATTTTGTTAAGACTTTGTGTTTTTAGATTTGATACTATGTTTTATTTATTATCTGAGACTTGCTTCTTTTTAGTGGTTATGATTATTGGCTAAACCTTTTATGGTTGCCTAGGGTTGATGAACTAGACGATTTGTTCGAATGAATAATTTTTGGTTTTGAATGAATGTGATGAATTACATGTTATAATTTTTGAACCCGATTCTAATTATTTGTGTGTTGGTCTTGATTGGCTTAATAATATATTTGTTGGTTCCATTGCTCTAGATACTTAGAAATATACTTTAGAGCCGGGAGTCAGTCTAGGTTGTAACTTTTCAGTCTAGACCTTGAAGGTGAGAAATCTAATTCCAGTTTAATAATTATTAAAACCAATTAATTAAAACGTGCAATCTTTTCTAGAGGTGAGAAATCTAATTTAGAATTGCTAGGTTATTAGCTGGGCGTTGTTTGGCAGTTTGGGTGGCCGATAACTCGGGTTCATCTGTTTATTCGCGTCTAGAGTTTCCTAGGGTCTCGGTGTTCTTAGTTATTTCTGCTTCATAATTTGAGGGTTTTAGTAAATAAATTGCTTTATACCTGATGGTTGTGGGATTTGGTGGTCGATAACTCGAGTCAGTCCATTTTAGCATTTCATCACTTGTCGTACTGTTGGGTTCGGTTTACCTTCCGGGGGTTTATCGGGTTAGACAAAGTCTTCATTCAAAACCAAGGTTAAGATTTTATTCATGAGTCTAGGGATTCTCGCCTAGGTAACCTACTTTCCTATCATCCTTGATTTCACCTTAGTAGCCTTCAGCCTGCGTCTAGGTAGTCTTGTCTAAGTTAATATTATTTAATTAGTTAATTAAAACACTTAAAATCCAATCAAATCAAATAAACCAATTAAGTAATTAGTTGAGTCAGAGTCTAGTTAGCGTCGCTAGTGTCTCGTGGGTTCGATACTCGGACTTCATTAGGCTTTACTACGTACGATAGGTACACTTGCCTGTTAGTGGTCTAGCATTTAGAGAGTCTTAGTTTATAAATTTAAAACTAGGGTGTCTAGATTAGGTTAGTTTTTATAGACCATAATTTGCACATCAACTTCTAACGTTATTTACACGTCGGTTTATCCTGCGCTTACCCGTACCCGGTTCTTACTCTACTTCTTTACAAACCGTTACCTAGGTTCTTTATCTTAATGTTTTTAACATTTTTGTTTCGCTAATTTGCGTTTTTCCTATCTATGTTACCAAGCGTCATTCTTAATTTAACTTGTTCGACTTGTTCATGTGAAATTTCATCACTTGTGAACTTCAAACTTCATTCTTTATTCGACCCGTCCAATCTTAAATTAGTTGAATGTAGTTATCAAAATTTCTGTTTACAAATTCTTATCGTCGTTCAGTCATGACTCATAACCCGAGTCTTTCGACTTTCTATTTCGCGTTCCCGTCTCTTGGTTTACGCATACGTTCAAAATCATACCCATCTATCGGGTATTTTACCGAAGTCATTATCAAAGCAACTGTCCCGGTATGTATTAAGACTCCTTTTTAGTTTATTTGGTCGTCTTAGCGAAACTCATCGCTTTTATTCAATCTCCCTTATTCTTTATTTAATTTATCTGACTTGTCCGTATGAATTTCATTACTTGTGACAGTCAACTTTTATCCCTATACCTTAACGCTCCTATTAGTCGGTCTGTATTTTCATTTACTTTGACCTTTGTCCCTTCTCTCGGGCTCGTTATTCTAGCGTAATACGCTCCAGTCATCCGACTTGCGTTTACATTTACTATCAAATATCTTACCTGTTTGACTCATTTGGGTACTGTTTTAATTCGTCCCATTCACCTTATCCTTACTACATTGGACTTAAATGTGTCCGCTACAAGAAGTTTATGGTATCATATTCCACTACTTACTTGGCCAGAGTAAGCGATCAGCACATGATACACAAGACCTTTTTTATAGCTTTCACATCACACCCTATGTAAGTAATGCCTCTATTTATTTCATATCTCTGATTTCATTTAGTAAAACTTTATTTAATTGCCAAAATATAAATCATTAGTTTTTACTAGTTTTACATTTGAACATATAAAATGTTTTTCTTTTCTATCGAGCCATTATATAATCACGTTTGTTAATGTGACCTCTACTTTTCTCAATAGCATTATATTGAGAGTTTTCCACTTGGATAATTACCCCCCGTCCAAGTTTTCATATGAACTATTCCTATTATAGTTTTGATATTCATTATCGTGAATAACGCATGTTTCTATTAAACTTCTCTTAGAAACATCATCTTGAATAGATATCCAATTCAGGTTCTATCAGATATATGCAACCATTATCCCCTACATGTTTGTTGCATACTACTACTTGTGCCATTAAATTTAAAAGTGTGCACCTGATAATGCTTGCCCTTAATGGGCTTTCCATGCCTTTGACTTTGTTTGCGATCATCACGCGATTTAGGTCCTTGATGAGTATGCTCTGCTTGTCATACCACAGACCGTTCCACCGTCATATCCACAATTCGTTCAACTCTCGTCATCTTCAGATGCGAGTATCCTTCAACTAAGCATTTACAAAAGTTAGTAATTTCAACATTAATAAATGCACGTATTGTAATACAAGGCTTTTTACTGCACGTGATTTCGTTAACTATACTAATCGTTTTCGTTGGTGTAACGTGTATTACACGATACCCTGTGTGTTGTTCACAACACTTTAATCATACTAGACCATTAACATACTTGTACTTACCGGATCTGCGATCAAGCCTTGAACCGAACACCAATCTTTATTAAGAGCATAAGGTTTAAGTCCAAGCATAGTTTTCCCACCATACTTGAATCACTTAAACCAGGGCTCTGATACCAACTTGTAAGACCCTAATTACTAAATAGCGGTTTTACATGTAAATACCAACAATTAGATGTGTAGTTAAGACTACACATACTATAAAAATACGGGTTTATTAAAACTTTTACAAATCATAAGTTATTCAACATAGCGTGATCGAATTCGTCGTTTAAAATTTACGATGAGGCAATGTGCGGAAGCATGTATCTTTATTGTGTTCGGTTCTTCGTTGAGCTTGATCGTCTTCCGGCATCCAAAATGTACCTACATTTCATAAACATGAAATGCTTTAGTCATACGGGGTTTAAAACGTATCTAAACGAGTCTGGGAAACAAAACTGAATAAAATACATTTTTTTGTTACAGGGTCTACCGTAAATTACGGTGGCTACCGTAATTTACGGTAGCCCCTGAATGTTGATTCTCCTACCGTAAAGCAGTGGGTGTGTGGAGTAAGGACTTTAAGGCTACCGTAAGTTACGGTAGCTACAGTAACTTACGGTGGCCTCTGCAGGATTTTCCAAGTTTGCCGTTTTCTAAAACGAAAACCTTCATAACTTTTAGTCCGCTTGTCCGTTTGACCTACCGTTTCTTCCTACGTGATTGTAATTTGATCCTCCATCATATGGAGTTAAAATCCAACATCTTAATTGACAAAATTTTAACTTTCAAGCTCTCGGCTTGAAATTCAATTATGACACTTTTTGACCCGTTCGTGATTTATCAAACAAACTTGTTTATTACCTTTTCAAAATATCATGCATATCACGTTATATCAATTTACTAATGTGCAAGGTTCAAATTACGGGTTTCTTATGAATTCTTAACCCGTTTTACCTATCTACTCCTTTTGACCCGTGAAGGGAAGTTAAGCACTTCTAACTATAAATCTATATATAAGCGTAACTGGCTCGAGTCAATGTATAGACCCGTTTATGCCTTGCTATTATTAATTCAATATTCTATGATGACGCAATTATCCAAATTTCTATTCGTTCCTGTAAACATATGACTTAACAACCAACATTAGTCGATATGGTCATATGATGTTATCACCATCATTTGACCCATTTGGTCTATACGACCAAACAATTATATTTATTATAAATCATGGTTTTAAACGTTTTTATTCGTTCCGACCCATTTCGTTTCGTGTCAGAACCCATAATTCGAACATGATCTATTGATGTATTTATCACCTATAGAATAAATACGTATGCTAAAAAAATAGGTGTAAGCTTTACTTACCTTTCATCCAAGCAAGTCTTACTCTTGCCTTTATCCCGTTTGATCATCTCCTCCAAGCTTCACCTAGCTCGTCAAGAGTCAATCTATCATATTACCCATAAAATGGTTAGTTTAGTCATTTCATATTATGGCTGCCATTTCCTATGGGGCTTCTTGCATATAATTTACTTAACTAAATCATAGGTCAGTTTTACTTTCTTAATAGTCAAACTACCCATATGTATTATATGCTTTAATCATTCTTTTTTTTTTTTTCTCATTTTCACAACTTCGTTGACAAGCTTATTTGTAGGTATTTTAAATACTTGCAATAAGCAAAATAACATGCTTAATATTTATGAAATCATTGTTTTATAAAAAAGGCAAAGTATGAACAAAATACAACTTTCCTTGGATTAAGTTTATCAATAAAATGTGCAGCAACTTTACAATGTAGTTGCTGAATCGACTCTTTTGACCACTTTGCGATCTTATTTAGCCCTTTGTGATCAAAGATGAAATGAAGAATACTAAAATATCTTTCCATCCCAAAAAGAATCAGCTCGATCCGAGCATCCTAGAATTAATTATGATTTTTGCAAAATCAGCTCCAAGTAAAAAAAATGCTTCCCATCAGCTTGCTGTCAAAACAGTTCAGCCGACTTCGGACACTGTTTTGACCCGTTTAACATCAGAATTTAACAAACATGTTCAAACATAAAACGTAATATGTTTCAATAGCTTTCTGAGCATATAAGGCTCAACCTCACAGGTCGTTCCAATGATTTTATATGATTTTTTAAAAACTGCAGCTCAATAATTTTTAATCCTAATCAGCTTTGTTATATTTTCTTGTTCAAGCATTTCATCAAGCACCTTGTGTGCAACACGAAACATCAAATTTCTCCAGCCCATTTAAGTGTTCTAAATCCTTAAATTCTCGCATAATTAACAAGTACTAACATCAAACTTCAAATCTAACTTCAGGGAGTTCTATTAACACAATTTAACCATTATGATTCTAGTGTTCATCATGTTTCTACAAAACCCATTTAGCACATAATCGGGTGATCATGAATTCACAATTAGGAACATCAATTCAACAAGTAAATGACTAGGGTTTACTCCTAGACATAAAATCATTCTTAATTTCATCATATAACGAACATGCAACCATCAATTTCAGATTTCTAAGTTTACCTAGAAATCCAACTAGAGATTTTTCATAAAATTTACATACCTTATGACTCCCCTTTCAATGGAGATCACGAAATTGTGTTTGAGACATGATTTAGAACGAATTTGAGCTCTCACTTTGGTGGATTTTTGGAAAAACTAGGGTTTGTGGGATCCCTTGTGTCGCCCCCTGTGTTTGAACGACCAGACACACACTCTTGTGTGTGTTTGGTGTGTTTTAATTTGTTTTTAATAAATCAAGTTTCAAGTTTAACAAGTTTGGCCTCTCCATTTTCCTTAGTTCATAATTTAAGTGTTTTAACCCACTCATAAGTCACTATTTAACTAGGTTAGAATTATTCCTAGTCAACTTAGTAGGTTCGGTAAGTTAAAAACCCGTTTTATTTTAAATCCCGTTAACTCGGGCTCCTTATGAACTTTTGTCTTCTCAAGTCGTTTGCTCTCTCTTTTTTTTATTTATTATTAGGCTTATTTATTTGAATTCCTAATAATTTCCGGTTTAATCTTTTCTGCTAACGGTATTCTACCCGCTCTTT